>CAUYON010050786.1:0-42203 GCA_963573935.1 Arctocebus calabarensis | reverse complement strand
GTGGCAGGTGCCTGTAGTCCCAGCTACTTGGGAGGTGGAGACAGGAGACTCGCTTGAGCCCAGGAATTGGAGGTTGCTGTGAGCTGTGATGCCACAGCACTCTATCCAGGGTGACAGCTTGAGGCTCTGTCTCAAAAAAAAGAGAGAGAGAGAGAATTACAGCAGGCCCAGGGTAATTCTTTGTGCCTTTTTTCAGGAATGTGCTTAGTTGGGAGTCTGAAACTCTACTTGAAATAAAGGTTTGAAATTCTGGGTCTTGAGATTTCCGACTCCATTTTCCAGAGCATACGCTGAATGATCACCATCAGTGAGTGTATATTTATATTTTAGGAGTATAATGAATGTATAAGGCAAGATAATAATAAGAGTAGCAAACATTTATACAGGATTTACTCCGTGTCTGTTCTAAGAGTTTTAAAAATATTAACTCACTGAATCCTCAACAATCTTATGAGTTAGGTACAATTATTATTCCCATTTTACAAGTAAAGAAACGGAGGCACAGAGCAATTAGGAAAGATTCTTTTATTACTTTAATAAGGGATCTTACCTCAAAAATAAATGGGATCCTTTTAAAAGAAAAGAGGTATGTAAGGCAATTTGGAGACTCAACGTCAAGGAAAGAAGTTTTGTCAGAGTCCCCAAACTAATTCTGACGGAGTTCATAATAAAACACATATTGATATTAGGCCTCTTCCTACCTCTAAACTTTGTTGACTTTGGTTCTCTAAGGAGGAAAAAGGGGACTGAGAACTAAGCCTCAGGGCGCCTGAATGAAACCTTGCCAGCTCCCAAACACCTGTTAGATCCGGTTCCCAAGAAGTTTGGAAGCTTTGAAATGTATCCCGGTATTGTTCCTAAGTCACGCCCTTCTAGAAAAAGTAGACCGTCAGTGTAAAAACTTGCTAAAGTCTCCTTTCGCTTCAGATTCAAGAGCCAGTATTTCCTTTCACTCTCCCGCTTCCTAGAAAATACTAGCTTTCCTAAGAATCACTATTTCAGACACCCCAGGTCCACTGTTCAGGTCCCTCAACCTTAACCAGGTCCATCGTGGCGATGGAAGAATCAGTATTTGGCAACCAGGTCAATCAAAGTCTGAGAAGATCATTTATTCATTCAACAAAATACTATGATTAAAATATACATATGTCATGGGAGGCGGCGCCTGTGGCTCAGTGGGTAGGGCGCTGGCCCCATATACCGAGGGTGGCGAGTTCAAACCCGGCCCTGGCCAAACTGCGACAAAAAAATAGCTGGGCGTTGTGGCAGGTGCCTGAAGTCCCAGCTACTCGGGAGGCTGAGGCAAGAGAATTGCCTAAAAGCCCAAGGGCTAGAGGTTGCTGTGAGCTGTGACGCTACAGCACTCTACCGAGGGCGACAAAGTGAGACTCTGTCTCATATATATATATATGTGTGTGTGTGTGTGTGTGTGTGTGTGTGGAGTCAGCCCTCTTCCAAACCCTGGAAGTAGTGAGCAACCTTTGAAGCATGCAGAGAACTTTGGGGACTGATAAAAGGAAACAATTTTACATTGCTGGTAGCTTAGAAGTAATTTTGCTTGTTTGAGACAGAGTGTCACTTCATCCCCCTGGGTAGAGTGCTCAGGCGTCCTAGCTCACAGCAACTCAGACTCTTGGGTTCAAGCGATCCTTTTGTCTTAGCCTCCAGAGAAGCTGGAACTACAGGCGCCCGCCACAACGCCAGGCTAGTTTTAGAGCCGGGGTTCTTGTTCTGGCTCAGGGTGGTCCCCAAGTCCTGAGCTCAAGAAATCCAGCTGCCTCGGCGCCCCAGAGTGCTGGGATTACAGGCGTGAGCCACCACGCCGGGCGGTCGAAGTAGTTTAAATTCAAATAGGTGAATGAGTGGTTAAGGCAAGTCCGTAGGTTAGCTGATACCCAAGCCCAAAGGGGCGCAGTCAGGGCACACTGCCCTCCTGACCGTGGTCGGAGGCAGAAATTCTCTCGCTCAGAGGTCAGATGAGTGTATACGGGGGGAGGGGGGATGTGATTCCCAAACTGTTAGGCACTCTGAACCAAACTCCGGCCACCTTCCAGAACAAACCCTCCCAAGGTCACGTTTCTAACAGCAGGCCTAAGGACTAGCCCCAAGCCCCTCCCTCCCCGCGCCCTCCGATGTCAAGGTTCAGGTGCATTGTGCGTCACAGAGACCCTCCGTGGTAACCTGGCTGCGGGTGGGGCCGCAGTTTCTCGCCCCTTCCCACCCCGACCCCGCGCTCTTCCCGGGAGCTCCTGTTTCTTGCGGGCAGAAGGCGCCGCGGTACCGCCCCCCCGGACATGCTCCGGCCTCCGTCCAGGCTTTGACTGCCCGGCGGGCAGCCCCCGCCAGCGGCCTGCGTCCCTAGCACCCAGGTTCCTTTAAATAGGGCCTGCCGGTTGCCAGGCAACGGCGCGACCCGCGCTGGCGCTGCACGGCAGAGACTCAGCCCCGGGCCGGCCCGGCCGGGTGGCGGTGGCTGGCGTCGAGCAAGGGGCTGCCGCCCGCCGCTGGTGGCCGGCTTCAGGAAAGAGGGACCCGTGCCCTCCAGGCGGCACACGCGCTTCCAGGTACGTCTGCGGAAGGGACAGCGCGGGCTCCCCTGGGCTCGCCCCGCTTCTTCCCAGGCAACCAGGCCTTGGGGGATTGGGGGCGAAGGGGCGGGGACCCAGGGTGCGGGCGCCCGTCCCCACCCCAACGAGTGTTTGAGAGGAAAGGGGACGGGGCGTGCTAGAGGAGGTGTGGACGGAGGAGTGGGGTCGGCCCTCTGACGCTGCCCGCCAGCGACCAGGTTGGGACAGGGGAGGTTAAAAAGTGTCACCTGCAATGGGGGCCAGAGCAGCGCCCCGACCCGAGCCACCTTGGCTCGACTGGAAGCGGGCATGGCAGGAGTTTCAGTTAACCATTTACAGAGAAAACCCGCAAACTATGAGTACAAACATACAGCTTTATAGCAAGAATGTGACTCCCATACTAATAAAGTCTCAGCCTTCAGAATTAAGGTGACTTCCCTAGTATCTTTTCTTCTACAAGGAATAATTTCACACTAATAACAAAGAATGGGGGGTAATAAACGTTCAGATGGCCTGGTTTTCAGGCCTTGCTTCCCCCCTCAATCGTTGCTGAACAATAGAGAAGACAATTTGTCCCGTGAAGTGAACACTTGGCCCATACATATGTCAGGACCCTGGAAGACTGAGGCAAAAATCAGGATGACTTCCCTTTTTCTCACTTTGTCGCCTTTGGCAGAGTGCCGTGACGTCACAAAGCTCCCAGCGTCCTCCAGCTCCTGGGCTTAGGCGGTTCTCCTGCCTCAGCCTCCCGAGTAGCTGGGACTACAGGCGCCCGCCACAACGCCCGCAGTTCGGCCGGGGCCGGGTTTGAACCCGCCACGCTCGGTATACGGGCCGGCGCCCTACTCACTGAGCCACAGGCGCCGCCCCACTTCCCTTTTGAATGCTTTGTCAAATTAACTACTTTCTGAGGGAGGGAGACAGGGAGGGAGGGAGGCGAGGCCTAGGCTCCAGCCCTTTGCGAATGTCGTTTCCGGGCACACTGTTGCCTCTAAGCTACCGCTATCGCCCCACCAGTGGCGGCTCCTTTGTTCGGTAAGTGCTAAAGATGAAGAGATACTGTGTCACCGGTTCTTGTCCCGTTTGATATTTGTATTCTAGGGGAAGGAGGACTCCGTGGCATAATAGAAAAATGGTTTGCCAACTTACAAAGAGAAATCACCTCTGCCTCGCATCACATTTCAGATAGGCCAAATGACTTTCTGTTGTGTGTAATTTTAATCTACATCTCAAATATAAACATGAATTTGGGCATTCTGGTAACTATACTTCACAATATGCTGAGGGAGGTGGAATTTTTTTATTTTCCAGTTCAAACTGGAGAAGAAAGGAAATGACATCCAGCAGAAGACCCTGGACCCCAGGAAGTGTAAGTACAGTTGTGTTGGCTGATATCTTACTGTGGGCATTTAGAAGCCCACATAAATCTTCCCCCTTGGATCCAGATCATCAGTCTGCTTTGTCACAGTACACCTTGAAGGAGGCCTCATAAAAATACAAAAGAAAAGTGCCCTGAAGACTTTAGCTAAGCTGATAAACTTCAAGGGAAAAATAAAAGTCCTTTCCCTAAAGTGCCACCCAAAACACTTTATAAGCCAGAGAAGTAGTTACAAGTATTTTTGTAAAGCCTTCATTAGGTTCAAAGCATTATAGAAGAATATTAAGGATCATTCATTCCACAAATATTGAATCAGTTGTACTATGTTTTAGGTAACAAGGATACAGAGATGAAGTAAGATGCCAGGTCATCATAGAGTATTGGTGTAATAAAGGTCTGTAGGAAATGCTGTAGAAGAAAACTGAACGTGCGAAGTCATCCTTGCTTATCTACAAACTAATACTCCTGCATTTCAAAGAAGTGTCCCTGCTTAGAGATGTCCTTTGTGACTCATTAACAGGCTTAACCTATGCAAGACCTACCTGCAGGTCCTCAATATACATAACAAACTACTTGACTCTATCCAGTTTCTTTGTCTCTGATTAACAGACCCATTATCTCAAGCATTCCTTTTCACTGACTCCTGGTCTTTTAGGCAAAGCCTAACTCAGACAATTGTCAGCTAAAGAATCTTTAAATTCACCTATAACCTGTGAGCTCTCCTCCCCTTCCAGATGTCCCACCTTTTCGGGCCAAACCTACATAGGTTTCCCACGAATTGATTTATGACCGCACCTGTAATGCCTGTCTACCTAACATGTATAAAACCAAACTGTAACCCCACCACCATGAGTCCACTTGCTCAAGGCTTCTTGGGTGTGGTTCTGGGGTCATGGTCCTCAAATTTGGCTCAGAATAAAACCTCTTTAAAGGAAAAAAAAAAAAAAAAAGAAGTGGCCCTGAAAAACAGTGGAGCATCTTGAAAGGCCTTGGTAAAGCAATTGATCATAAAAATGCAAATACATTAGGTTGTAGCGAAGACTGCTTTTCTTCCTGGATAGACTCAATTTAGCTTCAGAAATTTGGACACATCAATAACCAATTTACAGTAGTTAGGGATAATTCTTCCCCTCTGATGGAGATTAAATTAATCCAAGATTGGCATTTATGTTCCCTTCTGTTTACATACATTTTTCGTACTACTTACATTTTTTCCACATTAACTTTTTTCTGAGGTCTGATGACTTCAGGCTGGCCACGTTGGAGCACGTGTCTTTGGAGAAGGGTTAGATGGTTTAGCTGGTTGGTTTATGTTCAAAGGGAGGGCAAAGAAAACCTAAAAATGATCAAAACCCATGGTTTACAATATACTTTAAAAACTGTTTCCATTTCTATCATTATTCATTTCTTTTTAAACCACCTATGGAATAGGCATATTGTTTCTATTTTACACATGAAGCATCTGAGAGTCCCAGCAGGTAAATCTGGACGCAGTTTCGAAGTGTGGAACCCAAGAGATCTAACTCCTTCAGTCTTTTTCCCACCACAGTCCATACTCAATTCCTTTCTCAAGGAGTCCCTTTCCTTCTTCCCCACAATTTTGCAGAGTAAAACATATTGATCCACCTTAACTTCAAACAATTCATTTGGGTCCTTATTTTGGTATTTAACGGTTTTCTGCAAGTCAGTGAAAGGGTAGAGAAAGGAGACTCTCCTATAGAGGGCGCAGGTCAGAATCTTCCCCTTTGGAAAGAGGGTCATAATGACAGCGTTTCGTGCCTAGAAACAGTGGAAGCAGGGGGAAAAGAAAGTTTGAAGACAAAGTCCCTTTTAATAAATCTAGCACAGTATAGTCTCAGCCACTTAAAATTCCACATATATGCAGAAGTTGATTTTTAATTATATGCAAATTGTAAAAACTTCCAGTGAAAGCCTAATTTGATGAATAAAATGATTTTCAAAACCATAAGGCAGGAGGAAGAAGTTGAGGACCACTGCTTTGAAGTGAGAACAAATTGGACAATTGAGTAAAGAAGCAAAGCGAGTGACTTCCTTTGTAACAGACTTTTTTCCCATTTTGGCTGAGCAGTTTTTCTTGGGGGTCCATTCAAGAATGGAAGGAGAAAGTGCCTTGTGCTTAGAGGGGCCCTTTGTCTTCATCTTTTTGCCCCTGGGCAGTGACTAAAAAGCCCTGTCCCTAGTTGAGAGCTGCTGAGGGGTGGAGGATAGTGACAGAAGGTTGCTCAACACGGTTGGAGATGACCTTTTCCAACCACCATTCTCAGTTGAGAAGGTTTACAAAGTTTGAGAGGAAAGATGCGGTGAGGTGGGAAAATACCTCTGGTGTTCTTACAGAACTGTTTTCCAATCCCTGACCACTTCTGTCTGGAAGAATAATTGCATTTTGCAGGCAGATCTAGATTTGTGCAAAGGGATGGTCCTGAAAAATTTGAAATCAAATTCGAATGTCCATGGGCTAAAGCAACAGAAAAAAACATCTTTGATTTACATCATCAAATAGCCCTACAGCGTATGACTTAAAATATGAATATTTTAGAAAAGAAGTAATTAAATTTTACAACCACCTTAATTTGAGCATACTCCCTAGGGCCCTACCTCAAAAATAAAACTGAGATGGTTTTGTGAATTTCTCCTTTCACAATAAACAGTTGTGTATTATTTTCTGCAGCCATTTGAGGATAGTAGGCATACACCTCGGATTTTTGTAGAACAGTGTACTTAAAGTTCCATAGTAAATGATCGTCACTGTATGGCTCAGCTTTCAAAATGTATATTATGGTTATCACATTACATTACAAATTCATTTTCAATTTATTTTATCAGCAGTCCCCAAATTCTTTAGTTGAATATAAACACACTTCCATGTGAGGAGGGATCCCTTACTTTACAAAAATGTCCTAGTATTTTGCCACTGCAAGAGAAAACGTCACCAGAGGATGAATGGTGATGTTTCAGTGAAACACTAGAGCATCAGAAGTCCATTATTAATTCATGCCGGATGCAAATGAATAGATAGTCATTCATATTATAGACATCCATGCCTTAACAGTGTAGTCCCAAGGACTTCTGGAAGATTGTTGCCGTCTTAGACTTAGAGCACTGATGTTATTTTTGTCATAGGACTTTATATTGCTTTTTTGTCTGCGTGCTGGCTTACTTGTTTCTAAAGAAATAAAGTTTTCATTCCTCTTGGGCCTCCTTCCCCTACCCTTCAGACCTTCAGTACCCAATGCAGTGTTGGGGAGGCACTTATATAACGTTCACAACTGATCTACTAAAAACACACGCTTACTCTTTCATCGATGGCTTCTGGTTTGGTTTGCCTTATGCTGGGACAAGTTACTCAGTCAAATTTATGGAGAACAAAATGGTCGCAAGCCCAGGGTAGAGGAGTGTCATTTTTTTCAAAATATATTCCTTGTTCTTGCCAAGGAACACTTATGCCATACTTGTTCTGTATTAAAAAACAAAAAAAAACCAGTGCAATTTGTGAAGAGAAGATGAGACTGACAGCTTTTACCCCCCACTCTGGGCTTTGCCACAGTCTGTGACTAGATTTGGGAACAAGCCCTTATAGAATATCTTGCCAATGAAAGAGAGGGGGGAAAGGGAACAGCTCAGAGACCCTTTGACCCTGCCCTGTGTAAGCTTTGGGAGGGAAATTCCAAAAGGCTTTTCAAACCTTTCTCTTTCTGTTCTTTGATATATGACATGCCATTCTGCTTCCCCTCCCCCCCTTCGTTTTTCTTCTCTTCTTTTGTGGCCCTTAAAAGATACCTAAGCTCTGAAAATAATAAGTTGTTTTCTTTCAATTTGTGGATGAAAGGTAACAGATGAATAAAGTGGAATTTCAGAACAAGCACCGGCCTGGGAGACAGGGTCCTCAGTTTTACTACTACAAGTCTGTGTGGCGTTGGTCAAGTCACTTAACATCTCTGGACCTCAGTTATAAAATAAGTGGGCTCTTCCCAGTTCTTTGAAGAGCACTGGCTATACAGGGTTCATTGAAAGGCATTTCCTTTCAAACACCTAGGGAATTATACAGAAGCTCAAGGACAAAATACAGTGAAAATGTTACAGTGTGTATGTGTGTTTTGCCAGTGCCTCATGGAGGAGTTGAACTAGAAGTCACTTTTTCATGGAGCAAAATTTTAATGAAAAGAGTTTTCTATTTTAACCTTTATCTGTACCCAGATCTCTATCTCCCATGTGTCATTATCACTATCTCTAGGTATAAAGTGGCCTCACTTCACTTGCCCCTTTGCTTATCTCCTTCCTGACCAATCCCACTAATGCTCTTCATCCAGAATTAGGTAGGAGGAATAGTAATCTCTCTGCCATTGCTAACTGATTAGAGTTTTCACCTTTTACAGAATTGTCAGGTAAAAAAGTAGCCTTCTCTTTTGTCTATTCCTCTCCTTTATGATTGCTGCAATAATTCTTACTCATTTGCATGCACTTTTCTAGAGAGGAGGGAAATGAGGATGATGACAATCTTCCCCTTTAAGAACAGTTGGATCATAGATGCTTCTATAGACTAATAAAGGTCAGAAAGGACGATTTCAAGAGAAAGGAGATGATACTCCAATGGCAAATGCATACTATGAATCTCAAGTCTGAGTTTATCACTGTGGTCTGATCGACTAAACTAAGCTTCAGTTAAGCTTGGCTGATGGCTTTTGAACCAATAATTTCAACACCTTCACTGAACCCTCCAAAGAGTTCATGTTAAGAATAGTCATACCTTCACTTTTCCTCAAAGCCAAAAAGTTGCCAGTAGGGATGTACCATTGGGGAAAATGAGTCCCTGTTTCTTCTTTTGTGGGGGAGGGATACCTGTAGATATCAGATATCAAATTTATTCCTTGGTTGCCTGTAGCAGGGCAAATCTGTAATTTAAAGTAAACTACTCTTTCTAAACAGAAAAGACTGGAGAGATAATATACCAAAAAGTAGTTATCTTAGCACCATGAAGGAGAATCCTTTTGTTTGGGGAGGCTTTTTTGTATTCTCCAAAATCGCTACAAATAAGTCAAATATTAATTAAGAAATTGACACAACATTTGCCATGTCTCATTACCAGGAGAAAATTACATTTGCATACATAGTTAAAACAGGTGCAGGCATACTTTCATTTTTCTCAGCAGTGATATGACAAATATATTAGAGTAAAATAATATATTAAATGAATAAAGCGCCCCTTTCCTCTTCACCATTTAGGGGTAACTTCAGCTACCATGGCTTCAGATGCCAGCATCCCTTCAAAGTTGTTTGAGTTCTTTCTTCCTTCCCTCAGAAGTAGTTAACTGATCAAATATTTCAGTTCCTTAGGAAAGGATTCCCTTTGAACAGTGAAGGTTCTTTTTGGAACAAAATAATCATCTTTTAATTTTTCCAGATTTGGGGGATTTGTTGTGATTTATTATAGTATACTAATTTTTTACATAAAAACTCCACTCAGAGTCAGTATCTTGAGAAAAACACATTTGATGGTATTAATATTTTCAGTTTTTGACATTAGGTTCTCATCACGAAATTGCTGTCAAAATGGATAGAATTCGTACACTTGGCAGTCTTGCCTAAAAGCCAAGCCTAAGACTGGAATAGCAGGAATTTATAGGTCAAGACAGAAGGGCAGTTGGCAGAGTTAGTCATAAGGAAGTCTGCATGGTATACTTTACCAAAAGCAGCTCACATTTCACTAAGCCCTGATGCTTTAGTCACTTTAAAGAATGAATAAACAATAGCCCAATCCAAAGAACTAGAGAAAAAAAATCAGACATATTGAAAGCACAGGTAATATCAATATTAATCTATTAATTTCAAATAATTTTTATTATTTTAAAGCAGTCTGTTTTCATATGTTCAGTTGCTTTCGCCTACTCTACTTATAGTAAGTAGCTAAATGTGTCAATTTACTGGTCCTATTTCACAGGATGAAAGAATTTTAAAGGTGGAAGTATCCATAGGACTTAACTAGGTCAGCCCTTTCAATTTATAAATGAGGAAACTGAGGTCCAAGTCACCCAGTGAGTTAGAAGGAGACCCAGCCCTCAAATGTTCAGATTTTTTTGCCCCTGTGAGCTGGAATTCCTGCTTCTTTCTTCCATACTAGCCAGAGTAAATGATGTGCCTTGATTTTAAATTTTGTTTTTCAGATATTGGAAGAGGTACGGGAAGAAGTGGATGCTAGAAGAAAACACTGGAAGGAGCATATGTTTACTCCTTTTTTTAGTGCACAGGATGTTCTAGAACTGGCTTCTCAGCCTGAATCTTCTGAACAAACACAAACGACTATAGAGCTGACCGAGAGAACAGAAGGAATTTACACTACGTCCAGTAGAAACTTTCAAGAAGAAAATGCATTTAAGAAGAAGGAATATATTTCCCAACGCAATGAAAAAGAAGAAGAACCAAATTTAAGAGAGAGAAAGATGAACATTTCAAAGTCCCTAGTGGACACAACAAATTCTGTCTCCTACGAATCTTCTGTTGCGGATATTGCAACAGAAGAAAGCTTTAACAGCACAGAAGATCCCTCTACTTGGAGTACAAAGAAATCACCAACTCCACCACCACCAGACAAGAGGAAGAAATATACTGAAGGAATGTCTCCGAAACTTCGCCTGAATATTTTGAATGACGAACTAGAAGAACTTAATATGAAATGCAGAAAGATAGAAGAAGAATTTGAAAGTGCTGAGAAGGAACTTTTGAACTCCAAAAAGGAAGTACCCCCCAAACCCCTAAATTTCCAAGAAACAGGGATGGATACTTCAAAGAGTGACTGGAAACTGCAAGCTTTAAGAAATGACCTATCTGAAAAAGCAAGAAATGTGAAAACCTTAACTGACGAGCTCCAGCAAGCCAAAGGAGTCATCCACAAGTTAAACCTAGAAAACAAGGAGTTAAAAGAAGCGGTTAGGAAGTTGAAACATCAAACGGAGGTTGGAAATACACTCCTAAAAGAAGAAATGAAATTGTATTATGAGGTAGAAATAAAAAAGATCCGCGGAGAGCTCGATGCCATCAAGAACGAACTAAGAGCTGAGAAGTCCCTACAAGCAAGGAATAACAGAGCCCTAGAATTGCTTAGGAAACATTTCGCTTCAGTGGTAATGTCATCAAGTACCTTTGACCCTTTTACTGGGGATTATTTTTAAACCTTAAAAAAAAAAGCCTTTCCTCAGGCGAGTTGTTGAGCCAAATTGGTGTTTATTGTATTTTCTTTGTGTACTAACTTAAAATGCGTGCAATAAGACATCATTTTCATCTTTGGCCAATCAGAACATTGTAAAACACAGAAATGTTAATCACAAGCCTTCTGCTTTCTCTTTCTAGTGATTGAAAGAGTCCAATAGAAATGAATCTTTGAAAATCTCTTACATATATGTGTATAAATATATTTATATTTATACATACATATATTTTTTTCACTCAAAAACACATACTGGTTCACCAAATCATTTATGAGTGCAAATCAACAGGCATTTTATTATTTTCTTTTTTGAGATAGGGTCTCGTTTTGTCCTCAGTAGAGTGCCCTGGCATCATGGCTACAGCAACCTCAAACTCTTGGGCTCAAGTGATTCTCTTGCCCCAGCCTTCCAAGTAGCTGGGACTACAGGTGCCTGCCACAAGGCCTGGCTGTTTTTAGAGACGGGGTCTTTCTCTTGCTCTTGCTCTTGCTCAGGCTGGTCTTGGAACCATGAACTCAGGCAGTCCACCCTCCTCAGCCTCCCAGAGTGCTAGGATTATAGGCGTGAGCCACCACGCCTGGCCTGCGTTTTATGATCTTGTGAGTAATATGTCCTTGACATGTGAATATTCTTCCATCTGTGATCATTGATGTTAACAACTAAGATCTTGCTTATGTGTATAAGCATAACATATGTACATGGGTCTTATAACTGCCTGTTCAGACTCAGTAGGATACCAAAAATGTATCTGCTTTCTTTGGGGTCTAACTTTACTTAGGCACATATAAACATCTCAGGAAAAAAATGCATTTTTTTCTTCCCCCTGCTGTTTTTCCCTATGTTTTGTCTCTTGACCTGGCCATGTTTCCCACAGACCAGAAGACAACTTCGAGACCTTTGTTAGAGCCCTGCTTTTGTCAGCAGTGGCTTTTGCATTTCCTTATGTTGACCAGCAAGGGGCGTTGTTTACACGGTTCTTCCAAAGTTCGACCAGGGGAAATTTCTAAGCTTTCTGTCTGTCTTATGTCACATACCTGGCTGGGACCATGGCGAAAGGTGTTGAAGGTCATCAAGGTAAGCTCTTAGTGAACCAGCTTGATTTATATGGTAATCCAGCCATGAAAGGGACCCAGGAAATAACAATTTGTTTTATACTTATAAAGACTAAAAATGTACTACCTCAATCCTTTGGTGAAGTGATGGGCCAGTTGATTCTTTGCATTTGTTTGTATCAGTCTTCAAGAATTCTTGTAGTTGGAGCTCTATTTGCATGGTGTTTTTAAGCCCAGTGAACCAAATGTAATTATAGACAACACGGGTCACTATGAAAGTTTTGAGACTGTTTTCTGGTCCATTATTTCACTTCCAAGAAACACAATTGACAGTGTCCTTTCTGATTCAGCCCTGCAAATTTCAACTTGCTTGGCTTATCCATGGGGCTGGGAGGGCTTCATTTGTTTCCATCTACGTGGATTTTATATTTCTTGATTCTGTGGATCACAAATCTTTCATAATGACCTTGAGGGTGGGATGCAATTGTAAGGGCTTAGGTATCTTCCCTGATGGGAAAATTCCCAGATTGGGAGTCAGGACAATTTGGTTCTAGTACCTGCTCTGCCATTAGCTAGCTAGTTTCTAGGCCTAGAAGTCCTCATCTATAAAATGAGGCAGCAGATCTTTGACTGAGATTCTGTTCAGTTCTGATGTTCTGTATTTGCACCTCTATTTTATTTGCGAGTGTAACTATACCTGTTTGGAAGTAAAACTCCTATGACATTGGATGCATTCAGTTCTAATGCTTTGGGGGACCTCCTTTGCAGACCCTCCTTTCAAAGGAAATATAAGCAGCCTCCTTTTTATAGTTCAAACATCTCCAAACACTATCAATAATAAATCAAGAGAAAGTAAGTGAGGTTATTTCTCTTCCCTTCTCTTGTTTCCTTTTTACTCATTACGGTTGGGGATGGCAGTGAATGGAGACAAACGAAGCTGACCCAGAGGCTGAACAAGAATTGCTTGGCATGGGAAGAATGGATTAAATTGGAAGAGAAAATCTTTGGAGCTTTCTGTCTTAATCCTGATAAATGTAACCTGGGCACTGGGAGCCTGATTCAAAGGGGGAGATGCCTTTTAGATTTTTCGCTTCCCACCAAGGGTCTAGGCACAAAAGCAAACTAGGAACTCTTTGGCCTATTTTACTTCCTTCTTTATTACCCCCTTAAAAATTACCCCTTTGGGCTCGGCGCCCATAGCACAGTAGTTACAGCCCTGGCCACATACACCGAGGCTGGCAGGTTCAAACCTGGCCCCGGGCCAGCTAAACAACAATGACAACTGCAACAACAAAAAAATAGCTAGGCATTGTGGCGGGCGCCTGTAGTACCAGCTCCTTGGGAGGCTGAGGCAAGAGAACTGCTTGAAGCCAAGAATTTGAAGTTGCTGTGAGCCGTAACGCCACAGCACTCTACCGAAGGTGACATAGTCTCAAAAAAAAAAATGACCCCCTGTCCTTGCCCCCATAAAGACCCTCATTCCCTGAATGCTGATGTGCAGAGCTGCTTATGTGTTTAAAATATTTTGCATTGTGTTAATTAAGCCACTAGGCTCAATCCTCTCAGTACAATTCTGTTTTTAAAGAGGAACTTTTATTCCAGGAGAATTTTTGTCAAGCAATCATACACTTAAGGTTTTCAGCAACAATGTGGTTATCTTGCATGAATGTGTGTGTGTGCTAGGGGGTAGGGAAGGAGTGTGGTGGGAAGAGGTTCAGCCAAGATAAGTGCCTGGTTTAGCCCAGCTCTAGGGTGGGGGCAGGGTTTGTGTTTCTAAGGTGGAACTGGAAGACAGATTCTTGGTAAGGCAGTCTGGGATGCTAAGACCCAGCAAGACCCACTCTATGGAAAGGCCCCGCTAAAAGCCTAGGTCCAGACATTACCCAGGGAGATAATATAATCACCAACTTCAGAGGGTCACAGACCCCACAGTTTGGATGTGGGAAGGGATCACATCCAATTAAGAGCGGGACTAGAAAAAGCTGGGAGAAAGCTGCAGGGCAGCTACTGGTCCTTTCCGTGGACAGATGGGAGCAACAGTGGGTTGAACTGGCTTAACCAGAATCAAGACAGACACAAATATTCTGTCCCATTGCCTCTGTAATCAATCACTCTTGTTGCATTAGGTGCCTCCCAATTTTGATCAGAATATATTGTCACTGTACCTTTTAGTATACTGAATGGGAGACAAAGAGTTTTATTTCTGTGTTATGTTTTTGGTTTTGCTTTTTAACAGAGATGACACATCAGGCCACTCATCCCTTTAATCTGTTGGGCAAAATATTTGAAGTCAGCAGAGCAACGAGACACCATTCACCACCAACTTCCAGTCCCTTACTTAGTAGGAAGCACGGACTGTCACAGTGCTCTAGGAATCTGGGTTCGCAGTCCACTTCTATAATAACTTGCTCAACACTAAGTGCCATAGCTTTACTTCCAAAACACATTTACGAAACATTTTGACATTCCTGAATTCAGGACATAGTCCTGAAATTGATAATATGGCATTGTATAATTGTCACTGTTTTGGGTTTTTTTCTTAGTCATCTATAAAATAATGGTGTATCTTACAATTGGAGTTTTAGATTTGATGAAATATGGAAGGAGCTGGGCTGGGGTTGTGAGGACAAAAGGATTTATGAATAGGACAGGTCTCTGACCTCAAGGACCTCGATGTAGGCAATTAACAAAAATAAAAGAGCTATACTAGCAATGCTAATAAAAAGTGCCATGGAGACATAGAGGAGGGCCACTGTATTCTGCCTCAAGAGCTGGGAATGAGCTCAGTGCCCAGAGCACAGTGGTTATGGCGCTGGCCACATACACTGAGGGTGGTGGGTTTGAACCCGGTCTGGGCCAGCTGCACAACAATGACAACTGCAACAAAAAATAGCCAGGCATTGTGGCAGGAACCTATAGTCCCAGCTACTTGAGAGACTGAGGCTTAAGCCCAAGAGTTGGAGGTTGCTGTGAGCTGTGACGCCACTGCACGCTACTGAGGGCGACATAGTGAGACTCTGTCTCCAAAAAAAAAAAAGAGCTGAGAATGACTTCGTAAAGGAGGTGACATTTGAGCTTGGCCTTGAAGGGATAAGAAGAATTTTTCCAGGCAAAGCAAAGGGAAAGGGGATAGGGGCAGTTCTGGAATGTGGATGTGGAAGATCTAGTTGGCTTCGAAGAGGATTTTTGACAGCAATAAATTAAAAACTCCTGGGATCTTAGGTGTCAGTGGTTTTTAAAGTGCCGTTTGAGGTTCCACTCTGAAAACAACCATGAATTTCAACATTAGGGCTCATTTTCAGATAGACTGGAGGCTGATGTTCTAATGATATAAACAAAGACCAGATTCCAGGCACCAAATTGCAGGAGACAATTTTGCTGGTGCTACTGTACCTTTGTCTGCCATTATTTTGTTTGTTTGTTTGAAAACAAAAGACTTAAGAGATTTTAGTCATAATAAAGTCAAGTCTACTGTGAGTGATCTGGTTTCAAAGAGATTTTCAAAAGAGAAACACCATAGTCACCCCTCTCTCCAAAGAAGCACATAGTGTAGAGATGAAGTACACAAACTTTGGTTAGCCACTTACTAGCTATGTGACCTTGAGCAAGTTGCATAATTCTCTGTAGCTCAGTTTCCTCATCTTGTAAGATAGAGTTAATAGATAGTGTTGTTGGGAGGTTAAGATGAGGTAACATAGTCAATAAATGTCACCTTTGTTATCATCATTATTATTGCCTAACTGACAAGGGGAAATTGGCCAAGTCGATCTCCTCCCGGCTGTTACTCTCACCAAACTCTTTACACTTACCGTGTTCTCTGGAGAATACGAACTCATTCATAATATGTCTATCAATGATTTGTACATATGTTTGGGAAGGTGGAACAAGTTGCAGGGAGGATATTTTGACTTTATTAGTATAGGAAGCCTTAAGCCAAAGTAATGAATTTGTTGTGATGGCCTTTCTGGCCTCAGGAAAGATCCCAGAAAGGGAATTTCTGGGGTAAGAGCCTCGCCAGCCCCCCCGCAATCAGGTCTGTGTAAGGTTGGCCCCTGGCCCTGGCAGGCAGAGGATCAGATGGAGAAGAAAGCCCTGCTCTAGTGCTCTAGTGGGAAAGAACTCATCTAGGAAAAGGGAATGGAGACAAGAGAAGCTATTATTTTTCATTTCCCCTTGGCACAGGGAGCTGTGCAGCTGGGGACCCACTACTACAGCTGCTAAGATAAGAATAAGCCATTGTCTCGGTCTTTGTACTTGTCAGACACTGAGGCTATAGTTATCCACGTATTGTAGGTGTGCCCTCCTTTGCAATACTGAGTACCAAGGTGGGGTTTCCCCTGTATAGTGGTCAGAGGGTCACAGCTACTATTCAGGGTTCTGCCCCTGAATGACGCCTTTGATCACACCTAGCCTTTTAATTACTGTGTTTTATTGGGCTCAGGTTGTCATTTCCCAGGAGACTAGGCTTATACCTGGTCCCCTGAGGATATGTTTTGGCGGATCCTTGAAAGCATTTCTTTTGCCTTTCAGCCCATGCCTGTTGACTTTAGTTGTTGTCATGGATATTCCAGATCATAACAGGAGACATACCTAAGAGATTGTCCTTCTGTCATATTACCCTAGCCTGCATTTGGACTATTGATTAGAGCTTAGTTAAAAAAAAAATTGGGGGACAGGGTCTGGATTTGTCATCTGGCTAGAGTGCAGTGAGCCTCCTGCCTCAGCCTCCCAGGTAGCTAGGACTACAAGTGCCTGACACCACTCCCAGCTAATCTTTTCTTTTCTCTTCTTCTGTCCTTCCTTCCTTCCTTCCTTCCTTCCTTCCTTCCTTCCTTCCTTCCTTCCTTCCTTCCTTCCTTCTTTCTTTTTTGTAGAGATGAGCTCTCCATCTTACTCAGGCTGGTCTCAAACTCCTGGCCTCAAACAATCCTCCTGCCTCAGCCTCCCAAAGTGCTAGGATTTCAAGTGTAAGCCACTGCACCTGACCCTAAATCTTATTTTTATTGTGTGTCACACACTTCCATGTGCGTTGTCTTGTATAATCTGCACAAAAATCCTTGATTGCCACTCATTTTACACGTGAGGAGACTGAGGCTTACAGATATTAAATGACTTAGTCATCACACAGCTAGACAATGGTGGATCTAAGATTCAAACCAAGCCTATCCAACTCCATTCTAGTGCTTGTTCCATTATATTAGACTATGTTTAGTACTAAAATTAATGAACTAAAGGTTCAGTCACCATAGAGATTATTTAACTTTTCCAAAGATAATCTGGTGTAATACTGCAATATAGACTCAACTTGAGTTATTTATCTCATAAATGGCTTAGCTGAGCAGTGATGATTTATTTTATTGGAAAGACTATACAGTGTATGTGACTTCTAATGGCAGGTCTACATGAATGACACAACATTCTATTCCAATAGTGACAAAGTGTAACAGTAACATAAACAAAAGCAATTTAAATATAAAGCCAAACTGACAGCTCTCTAACTAAAGAAAGGGCCAGTGCTGATGGAACCAAATTAACAAACAACCAGGACTCTGATGAACTCATTGTAGCATTGGGGTCTGATTTTTATAATGCAAAATTATTTATCACATTTCATCCCTTTTCCCCCTGAGAGTCCTTGCCTCCTGAAATGTTTTCACTGTAAGTTAGCTAGTTTTTGAGAAAAAGAAATGCTGTAAAGCTCCCATTGGTGCTTAGAGAATGTTAATTATACTCAATGATTTATATGTTTTTCTTTTATTCTTTCTTTGATTCTCTAGTAAGTTTCTCAAAGTTACAATAAAGGAATCATGTTCTATTCACTCATAATTGAGACAATTCTTGACAAAAATGTTTCAAGATCTTTTTATTAAAATATCTTCAATAACAAGACAAAATGTGTTCCCTAACATTTACAAATTTATTCAGGATTGTACAAAACACCCTCTCCCCTTTATATAAGGAAGTGAAAGAGAATCTGGAAAGCTGTTTTTGGTGTTCATAAATGTGGGTTATGTCAGCAGAGAGCCCAAAGGGCATTTCTGGTTTTGAGGTAATCAACCTCTTAAAATCCATGATATACTTTTATGTGGTTTTAATGAATACAAAAAATATATTTGCATGTAACATAAGGACTTTCCCCCCCATAAAACAAGAGTTATCTTAAATTTTCCTCCGGGTTGTATTAAGGCGTGTTTATAAATAAACCGCTCAGAGTAAAGAGGCTCCTAGGTTTGAGCCAGGGGAGAGTGGTGTACTAGAAAGAGCAAGAGACGTGAAGTTTGCCCAGTTGGATTCACTGGCAGAAGATATTGAGATGGAGTTTGGGATGCCATGTGTGTATTAGGGTTCAACACCTATGAAGGAAAAGGGGAGGAAACAGGATGGGGCAGAGAGAGAAGCTGAATTGCTGTGCAAGCCTGACAGCCTCAGCAACCTTGGTAAGAAGCTCTGGAATATCGTGCATTGGGGCGCCCTGAATTGGGCAGAAAATTCCTGGGCCTTTATCCTCCTGTCTCACTCAGTGGCCAGATGTAGGCTGCCTCTGCTAGGATATAGCCTGGGGTCAAGTGGCTCTGACAACCTCACTCCCCTCCGTTGGGCAACACATTGAGGTTAGACCTTAGTGGTGCATTTCGCGTCCACCACAGTCCGTCGCTTGTGCCTCTCCCTCTGATTCCTCCAGGCCTCTCTCCCAGAGGGGAAGTGCAGAGGAGTGAAGTCAGTGGGCCGAACTACAGCCCCACTGCTGCAGCTGGTCTGAGGGCTGCACGTGATACATAGAAGGTGTCCGTTCCTATCCATTCCAGGTCACGCTCGCCCATAGCCACTGCCCTCTGGTGGCCCTGATGGCTGCCTGGCCCACCTGACCCAGACCCTCATTTCTGAGGGGCTGAGCCACCTGGTCATTATGCTCTTCTTAGGCTGGGCTACTGTACCTGCCCACTTAAAGTCACAATCTGGCAAGGAAAATACTAAGATATGCCCAGGTGGCACGCTTATTTCTCCCTATTCCCCATCGTGCAACTGCAGCCGTACTTCCTCCCGATAATTTGGAAGAATTACCACTGCAAGTCAGTGACCCCTCTTCTGGCATGCTGGTCTCTGGCACAAGGAGCCTAATTATAACTCAGTGGGGGCTCGGTGCCTGTGGCTCAACGGGCTAAGGCGCCAGCCACGTACACCTGAGCTGGCGGGTTCGAATCCAGCCCCAGGGCCCGCCAAACAACAATGACGGCTGCAACCAAAAAATGGCCGGGCGTTGTGGCGGGCGCCTGTAGTCCCAGGTACTTGGGAGGCGGAGGCAAGAGACTCTCTTGAGCCCAGGAATTGGAGGTTGCTGTGAGCTGTGATGCCACGGCACTCTACCCAGGGTGACAGCTTGAGACTCTGTCTCAAAAAAAAAAAAAAAAGAATAGGCTCGGCGCCTGTGGCTCAACGGGCTAAGGCGCCAGCCACGTATACCTGAGCTGGCGGGTTCGAATCCAGCCCGGGCCCGCCAAACAACAATGACGGCTGCAACCAAAAAATGGCTCGGCATTGTGGCGGGCACCTGTAGTCCCAGCTCCTTGGGAGGCGGAGGGAAGAAACTCGCTTGAGCCCAGGAATTGGAGGTTGCTATGAGCTGTGATGCCACAGCACTCTATCCAGGGTGACAGCTTGAGGCTCTGTCTCAAAAAAAAAAAAGAATAACGGCTCTGGCATCAGACTGCCTGGGTTCTATCAGTCTATTAACAATCTATCCTTAGAAAAGCTATCCAGAAGGATTATGCTTGACATAGTACCTGGCACACAAAGGAAGCTCTCCGTATACCACAGTAGCCATTCTTATAATTATTCTTGCCCTTGCACTTGAAACCTAGTGAAGGAGGTAAATTCCTCTAGGAGAAAGATTCACTGTTTTGTGGTTACTTATTGGATAACTCAGGGCTCGGTCTTTATTCTGCCCTTCCATACAAGTATACATAGAAGGGACATTCTAAACATCTACTTCTGCCTTCAAACATCTCCCCCACTGGCCTGCCCGTCCTCTCAAATTCCATCATTCACCTTCCTTTGGGCATTATCTCTGAAAGCTCCTGTTAACTAGCACAAGGCACAGTGTTATGTGTGGGTTAGCTCCCCTGCCACAGTGCCCTGGATTGCTCTGGGAAGTTGACGTGGGCTGCCTGGCATCCCCTCCCTTCCTTTCCAGGAGGTTTTCCCTACTGTGAGAATCTCAGTCAGCAGAGCACACACAGGAATATGCCAGAACATGGTTCACCAGCCCACAGGCACTAAGTTTTAAATTCTCAGGAATCTTTTGAGCTGGTTGTTAAATAGTGGGCAGATAAAAAAATCAGTCATGCTAGATGTGGTGGTATGTAACTACAGTCCCAGCTATTTGGGAGGGTGAGGCAGGAGGATCACTTGAGCACAGTCATCCTAGACTGTACTGTGCTAGGATCATTGGGTGTTTACACTCAGTTCAGCATCAATATTGTGACCCCAGGACCAAGGAACCACCAGGTTGCCTAAGAAGGGATGAACCAGCGGGGTCAGAATCTGAGCAAGTAAAAACTCCATGTTGATAGCCTCCGCACTTCAGCCTGGGCAACATAGTGAGACTCTCTCTCTCATATTAAATATTTTTTAGAGATGAAGTCTTGCTCTATTGCCCAGGCTAGAATGGTGTCACAATCATAGCTCACTGCAGCCTCAAACTCCTGGGCTCAAGCAATCCTCCTACCTCAGCTTTCTGAGTACAGACTCCATCTCTTAAAAAAATATATAACAATCATGATGAGAATGTTTTCACCATAAAAGTCGGCAAATGCTACAAATCAGGGCTTCTTCCACTGATGAATGGCCCACTACCTGGCATACCACTTTAGCCAACTGATCGTCTCTGAGGCCTTGAATCCAAGATGCAAGGACGAGTCAGAACCCATTTACTATAGCAGCAGCAGGCCTACGGCAGAGGTAGCTGTCAGGAGTCAGCTGACCCTCTCCCCAACACTTTTGGCCTGATCTTCCTCCTGCCTGACTTTCTTCATTTCCTGCCCAATTTCCAAGCCTTCTCCTGCCTTCCCATCATTTTCAAGAGATGCTCTTTTCAGCTATGTTAAGCAGAGCCTGTTCCCACTGAGGGGTCTGCCTCATGCAGATGACTGACCAGTTGATAGGGAGAGGCCCCCAAGGAATGAAAGGAAGCTCTCGTTTTGACTTCTCATGAAGGGCTGCTTGGGGTAGGGCAGCCCGGGCTCATTCACTCTGCAAACATTCATGGAGCACCTACTGCGTGCCAGGCACTGTTCTACTACAAAGATATAGAGCTGAACAGGACAAGCTCATCCTTGTCCCCAGGGAACTTATAGTGAATGGAAAAGCAGCTATCAATTAACTAATTATGTGATTGGATCTTGTGTGGATTGTTCATCATCATTGGGTTATACCAATCTACTGATGATCATTCAAATCCTGTAATGAGTAAAACACTGTGTAAGATACAAAAGGACATACAGAAAAAAGTGAAACAATTCAGGTCTCCTTTTTCAAGTTTACAGTTTAGCTGGTGAAACAGGTACGTGCTCATTAGCTGAATAACCTTCCAACACAAGTTCCCATGTGTCAGAAGCATGGGGAGCTCGAGCTTCCAACTTCAGGGATCAGGAAAGACTTTGTGCAGAAAGCGGGATTTGAGCAGCCGTGACAATGGTTAACAAAAAGAAAAAAGGAGTTCAATACTACAAAAATCATTCCTGTACAATTAGCCACCTGAAATTCTACCACCCAAAGGTGACAACAGTCTTCGTGCCATAAAAGTCCTCGGCACAGAGGCACTATCCTGTTATACGCCCTCTTGTATAACCAGCTGTTTCCACTCAAACAATATGTCATGGACATTTTTCCATGCCAATTATTCCCAATCTACATCACCATTTAAGCGGCTAGAGAATATTCCATTATACGGATGTACTCCAAATTAATCAAATCCCCATCGATAAACATTTAGTGTTGCGGTCAAGGGCACAGACCCCAGAGTCCACAGTCCAAGCACAAATCCTGGCTCTGCCACTCCCTGGCTGGGTGATGGTGAATAGAGACCTCTCTGAGTGTAAGTCCTCTATAAAATGGAAGTTCAGTATCCCCTTAGTGCCGGGGGGGACTGGTTCCAGGACCCCCTACACCCAAATGGGAGGATATTCAAATCCCTTATATAAAATAGTTGTATATAACCTATGCACATCCTCCCTTACACTTTAAATCATCTCTAGATTACATCTAATAACTAAAACAATGCCTAGACACCATTTCATTTGCATAGATTCAATATAGTACTTGGCACACAGCAACTTCAAGTTTTACTTTGTGAAACTTTGTGGAATTTTCTTTTTCTTTTTTTCCACCTCAGTTTGCTCTGGATTTTTCCTGAATGTTTTCCATCCATGAGTCCACAGACATGGAGAACTGATTGTATTAATAATACACTACCCACTGCATAGGGATGTTATGAGTAGACATTTGTAAAATAATTAGAATAGGGTTTTGGGTTTGTTTGTTTTTGAGACAGCCTCTCACTCTGCTGCTCTGGGTAGAGTGCGTTGTTTCATAGTTCACAGCAACCTCTGACTACTAGGCTCAAGCCATCCTTTGCCACACGCATGGCTAATTTTTCTATTTTTAGTAGAGACGGGGTCTCGCTCTTGCTCAGGCGACCTACGCACCTCCCAGAATGCTAGGATTACAGGCATGAGCTTCAAAGTAAAACTTCTTGAAGTTGCTGTGTGCCCGGCCTAGAACAGTTTTTAGCACATAGTAAATGCTCAACTAAGGCCAACTGTTCTTCCTGACATGGTCAGGACTGTATATCCGCTGTATTTATAACGTGCATCCTTTTGTACCCTGCTTAGTACCTACTTAGAATAAACACCCAGAACTGGAATGAAATAGTCAAACAGTGCTCATATTTAAAATCTTGATAAATATCACTCAGTTGCCCTCTAGAAAGGTACCGACCGTTGGTGGGCAGGACGCTGTGGTGGGCAGGCGGCAGTGAGAGACACAGCCCTGCCTCCTGACCCGAGCACTGGAGACCTTCACAGACGTCTGCAAACCAGCCAGAGAGGCTTCCCGACTTGCCCCACCTTCTGTGGCACTCTGGAATACAAAGCAGGAGGAAAATCTAGAAATCTCTCACTTTGATTTCTAGAAGGAAAGCCAGAGTTAAGACCATGTTCGAAAATATAGGTCAAATCTCGGTTTCTGTGGTTACCAAACACTGTCAACCACCAGTGATCCCCTCCCTCGAGGATGATGCCAGAGTTCCAGGGTTCCAGAGTTCGGAGGCCCGGCAGTCGAGCCTGCCTCCCCTCGGGCGGCGCCCCACGGCCCGGGGGGCTCCGGCGGTCTGCGCTGCAAGGGGGCCCGCAGCACCCTGCCCTGCACGTCCTTTAGGGTGGGGAGCGGAGGGGGCTTGGCGGCTCTGCAGGTGGGCTCCGGCATCGCCCTGACCCCCCCCCCCGCCCAGCGGCCCTGCTCGCCCTCCGGCCCGCCCGACTGCCCACGCCCGCGGCTGCAGGGAGCGCCCCGCCTGGGCACCGGCCCTGTCCGCCTGGGAGGAGGGAAGGAGGCCGGGCGCCGCGGAAACAATGTGGCCGGTTGTTTTGCCGACTGTCAGCCTCGTTCCTGGATCCTCCTTTCCACGCCCCTTGGCCTAACCGCCACAGGCCCGGCACGCAGAGGGAAGAGCCCCCTTATTTGGTCTTGGAAAGAAAGGGGAAAGGTTATCCTCAGATGCCTGAGGCGTTGGGTCATCGGCCCGCAGTGGTTGGCTCGCACCCGGGAGGGCAGTGCCGTCTCCCGCCGATAGGTGGCGGCGCCGGGCAACGCCTGAGCAAATGCCCAACTGGTAAACAAGCCCCGCAGGTTCCGGTCCTCCGGGCTGCGCGAGCTGCTTCTGCCAGGGGTGGGCCGGGGGGAGAGGCGGAGGGCCGAGGGCAGCAACCGGGGAAGGAAAGAGGAGAGAAAAGGGGGGGGGGGCTGCTATAATGAGCTTGGGAAGCTTCCAAAATTGGAAAGTCGTCTTCACTTTGAGGGCGTGACTTTGCCATGTCGATTTCAAGTGAACCGTTTGGGAATTCAAGGTCGGAGGCCAGGATCAATTTCAAGGTCAGCGCTGACACCGGGATGCGAGTTCCTTGCTAGGTACATTACTTCGGTACTAAGTGGGCATTAGTACCAGCTCGGGTACTCTCCTCTCCTCCGCCCCCCGCCCCAGCTGCCTTTCCTCCTCCCCATCCTGCTAGCGCCGCTGCTCCTGCAGCCTCCCAGGTGTGCCCAGGGCCTGGAGCGAGCCGCCTCCCTTCCTGCGCTCCGCGGAGGATGGAAGTGGAAGTTTCTCACTGCTGTCCACGTGCAGACGGGCCCTTGCGCAACCTCATTGGTGCTCCTCACGCCACACCAGCACGATAAGAACTATCTTCGCCATTTTACCCAGAGCTCAGAAACGCTAAGGTCAGACTGTTAAGTGCCAAAGCTGGGATTTGAACTCTGGCCTTTCACACTTTAAAGCCAAGGCTTGTTCTCCAGCTAAAAGCACATTATCTAGCCAATGACGCCTCCAAATAAAGCTCCTGCGAAAGGTCCTTTCCAAAGATCTTTAAAGACAGAACCAAAACAGTAATTAGGTTTGAGTTTTTCAGCAGAACAAAGCGAAAGCCACGACCACGTGAAGGCGAGTCTATAGCGAGAACCTGCTCCCCAGAGGTGGGGCGGGAAGCCAGGGGAGTTTCACTTTAGCGTCCTCGGTTCTTGTACATCTCCAAAGAGGATCTGGGGTAACATCCTGCCACAGTACTTGCTGCAGAGGGCTCCAGCGAGGGGCCTGGCGGGCGAAGGAGCTGTTGCAACCTTTTATTTTCTATTTTAGGCAAGTTGCAAGCAGCCCTTTTGTTTGCCTGTGGGTCCCACACACTCCTCCCGCCGCTTCCCATTGTTAGAGCTGCCTCCTGAAGGGGGTACCAGTAATTTTCACTGAGAACACCTGCTTCAGGTTTCTTTATCTGCAAAGAAAGAAACTTTCCAAGTCACACAGGTATAGGCAACTTTTAAAAGTTACTGAAGTAATAGTACCTTAGATTAGATGGTGTCAGTTTTTCTTTCTAAAGAAAGAAAATTAGTGTGAACAAAATTAAATCCCCCCCCAATGTGATTTTTCTCTAGCTCTCTCTGTGTGAAATAGTAAAAAAAAAAAAAAAAAGCTGATTCTGCCAGTTTTGGGGGGTTTCCAAGTTTCCAGGAATTTACTTAGTTTGATACATAGTATATTTCTGTGGGAAAATTACAGCAAAAATATCTTGCAGATTACTTTCCAGCATTGTTTTATTGGTTAAAATTGGCTTCACAATATGGACACGTTGATCAAATCCAATAAAGCCTTCCATCCTGAAGCCCAGGACTTGCTCATGCCTCATTTGGCTCTTAGAAAAGGGAGACCAGGGAGACCAGGGAGACCAGGCTCACTCCCGTTGGGAATTTTACTCTGGTAGGCAGAGGAGCCAGTTTCAGTGAAAACCAGCCCTGTGCCTTGCAAATGTGGCCTGGATTTGCCCTGACATCCCAGAGCCTAGGTCCCCATCCCAGGAGCCAGTAAGGGTCCTTTCTGGGATCAGGAGTGTAGCAGATGTTTTTCCAAAAGCTGCTGCTTTTTCCCTCCCAAATACCCTCTGAAAAACTGGAGTGCAGTGGTCTCTAACACCCTTGCTCTGTGCTTCATCCTGAGGTTCTGGGTGCCATAAAACTGTCTCTAAATCTGATACAGTTCCATTCAGTTGCCTGGATTCTGCTTTCCACTTATGTCTTGAGGCAAGTAGAGCCCACAGTATGTCACAGTGTGCCACCATCATCTCAGAGACTGCCTGTTAGGAGGGTCAGGGGCCACCAGTGATGGAATGTGGACTTCAGGAACAGAGCTACACAGCCTTGGTTACACTCCTTAAACTCTTTGTGCTCAAGCTGTAGTGAGGATTTAAGGATGTCTTCATGTGTGAAGGACTTTATACGGTGTCTGGCACATAGGCAGCACAGAAGTCCTTGATGTCCTAATGTAGCAAAACGCTTTAACAGTACCATATGCAGTAATATAAATAGAATGTATAATAAAATGCTATAACAGTATCAATGTAAACAAATAAGCACAGATGCGTATATATGTACATATATGCTATTACAATATAAAGATATATTAAAAGATGTAGACACGCAGTAGAGTCTTACTGAACTTACTGCACTGAAGATCCCCAAAGGCCTTAATGAGAGTCACTGCACACGCAACTATAAATAAAACATTACGAATCCACAGAGCGGGATGCCGAGCTGTTGATGCGGTTCAGTCACAAGCTGCGTGATGATTTGTTCCTCTCACCAATCTGATGTGATTCAAACTGGTGCCCGAGCAAATTGGCAAATTATTAGATGTCATGGACCTGTGGTCACTTCTCCAGCAGTCAAGCTCGAGAACTGGCACTGGACAAATTCCAAAGTGTTGCTTTCCTACCATTAATGTGCCTTAAGCAGAGGGAGAGGCCATCCCACTTTCCAGACTGAGAGTGCTGCTGGACACCCCCATATTGGTGGGAGAGTGGGCAGACCCCTCACCTATGTCTAGGGGAGTCTCCCAACACTTGTGCCTTTCTGGTGAGCCTTGTATAGTGCCTGTCGCTGGGGTGGAAATTCTGAGCTCCCATTCACAGAACATTCACAATGAGAGTGCTATTGATGTCAATCAAGGGTGTCCATTTGTCCAAGAAGACGTCAATGTCATGTCGTCTGAGCAGAGAAACAAAGAAACGCAGCCTAAACAGGTGCTTCCTTCTCCAGAATATGTCTGTCCTCCTTCCATTTCTCTCTCTTTAGTTCTCTGACCTCCAGGCACTGTCCATTTGCTCCGCAGGCGCCCCTGCGGTGCATGTTACTGTGCTGAATACTGTTGTTGTACTAGGCACTTGTAACACAGTGATGAGTAAGAATCTAAACAAAGAAAAAGTACAGCAAAAATACAATGTTATAATCTTATGAGACACCTGTTGTATATGCAGTCTGTCTCTGATGAAAACTTTATTATGTAGCAAATGACTATATTGAGCTCTCACTGTATATTAAATTCTTCCCAGTGCTGGGGTCTGGGAATTTAGTGAGAAACAAAAGAGACTGGACTTTGCTCTCTGGGAATTTAGAATCTACTGTAAAGACAGATATTAAAAGAGCAATCAGAATGCTTATTATGTCAAATTATGTAACATGCTATGAAGAAGCGTAATACATAATTTAGCCCTAGTATCTGTCTCTAGAAAGCACGAAACAGGGAAATCTATCTTTGCTAAGATTCCTCCAAAAGCTGACTCTAAGACGGGGTTTGGGTTTGAGGAGTTGATCTGGGACACAGTGGGGATTATGTGTCAGGAAAGGAAGTCAATAAAGGGGAATGCCCACCAGGCACAGTGGCTCACACCTGTAATCCTAGCACTTTGGGAGGCCAAGGTGGGAGGATTGCTTAAGAGCAGAGTTTAAGATCAGTCTGAGCAACATAGTGAGATCCTGTCTTTACAAATTTTAAAAATTAGCCATTAGGTGGTGCATGCCTACAGCCCTAACTACCCAAGAGGCTGAGGCAAGAGGATCACTTGAGCCCAGGAGTTCTGAACTGCCACTGCACTGTAGCCTGGGTGGCAGGGCAAGACACCATCTCAAAGAAAGAGGGAAGGATGTCCATGGGAGACTCTCTGTTGTGGGCTGTAGGAGCTCAGCCCTGCCAGGGATGCCTTGAGGGATGGGTGCTGGTAGAGGGGCTTTGACCTCATAACACTTCCAACCTGTACCCCAAGCCAGCTGGCAACTCAGGGGCAGCCACAGAAGACCCTCAAGTAGAGAGATGGTCTGTGGCCCCAATGAGAACTGTTCACCAAAGTCCCAGGACTCAGTGGGCACTGACTGCCCCACTAACCCAGGTGGGGCCCACGTGCAGAGAGTGGATGGAATGTAGGGCCTGAGAGCCAGGAGGAGGTCAGAGTGGCTGCCACACTGTGCAGTTATATGTGCAGAGGTGAGGCTGAGGGGGCTGCATGGGCCAGGCAGAGCTCACACCATGCTGATCTGCAAGGTGCTGCCTGAGAGCACTCAATTATGGAAGCGCCCCACCGGCTGCAGCATGGACAGCAATCTGGAGGGAGTGAGGAGTAGGAGAAAGATTGGGTAGGAGATTCTCGGGGGGGTCGGGTGAGAGATGACACTAGCTTAGCTGTGCCAAGGGAGGTGGCGTTGCTGTAAAGGCTCATGTACAAGCCTTATAGGTAGGTGTATGTTTAATTTTATTAGAAACCACCAGCCTTCCTGAGCATACCTCAGTGACTCTAATCTCTGCTAACTCTTAGACTTGGTTTTTTAAAGTTTAAATCACTTTGATTGGTGTCTATTGATACTGTGCTATAATTTTAATTTGCATTTCCCTGATGAATAATGATAGAATATGTATTTATTCTATTAGGGTATTTTCTTCTGTGAAGCTCTTATTCCCATATTTCGGCTTGTTGAAAATTTGTCGTCCTTTTCTTACTGACTTGTAGTTCCTCATGCTTTCTGGACCTCTGGTAGCCTGTGATGCAAACAGTCCCTCCCCCTCAGCGATTTGTCCCTTCACTTTTCTTAATGATGATTTTTTGGATGGACAGTTTTAAATTCTGATGAAACCCAATTTATTATTTTATTTCACGGATAGTCTTCTGTGTCCTGTTTAAGAAATCTGTGCTCTTCCTAGATTATAAAAATACTCTTCTGTTTTATAGTTTGACATTTTATAGGTTTAGCTTCTTATAATTAATGTTCTTAGGTAGAGGACAAGTTCCTTCTCCCTTCCTATAATGTGGACATCTAGTTTTTCCAGCACTGCTTCCTGGAAGATGGATGCCTTGTTATCAAACAAATGATGACTTGGTATCACTATTAGTGAAGGTACTTAGGGTGATGTCAGTCATTAAGGACTGTGACTGTGAACCCTTATTTCAAAGTTTCTGCTGGGAAATTGTAACACTATTTGGACTTCTTTTGTGATCTACTTAGTTCATGGTTGTTTTTAACTTGCAATGCAGCTAAAAGCTCATACCAGGAGTGGGAGAAAGGTCAGTTCTGCAAATTTGTTTGATTTGCTTATGTTTGCATTATTGGAGGACATACTATATGTATTATGTAGTATAAACTTCAATATGCGACAATATTCCAGGAATCTTTTTAAGTTGCTTATCTATGTTGTTAAAAATCTCCCACATTGGGCAACGCCCGTAGCTCAGTGGGTAAGGTGCCAGCCACACACACCAATGCTGGTGGGTTTGAACCCAGCCCGGGTCTGCTAAACAACAATGACAACAACAACAACAACAACAAAATAGCCAGGCATTGTGGTGGGTGCCTGTAGGATGAGGCAAGAGAATCGTCTGAGCCCAAGAGTTAAAGGTTGCTGTAAGCTATGATGCCATGGCACTCTACCCAGGGCAACAGCTTGAGACTCTGTCTCAAAAAAAAAAAAAAAAAAAATCCACATTGATTGAGGGTTTATCTCTTTCTCTGTATAATTTTGTCAATTTTTTGTTTTTTTGAGACAGAGCCTCAAGCTGTCACCTGGATAGAGTGCTGTGGCATCCCAGCTCACAGCAACCTCCAATTCCTGGGCTCAAGCAACTCTCCTGCCTCCACCTCCCAAGTAGCTGGGACTACAGGCGCCCGCCACAACGCCCAGCCATTTTTTGGTTGCAGCCATCGTTGTTGTTTGGCAGGCCGGGCTGGATTTGAACCCGCCAGCTCAGGTGTATGTGGCTGGCGCCTTAGCACATTGAGCCACAGGAGCCGAGCCAATTTTGTCAATTTTTACTATATATATTTTGAGGCCATAATGCTGGGTATGTGTACATTTATATTCCTGATGAACTCAACCTTTTATCACTGTGAAGTGATTGTCTTATCGCAGATAAAACTATATGCTATATATTTAATAGCAGATGTTATCTGGTATTGATAGGGCTATAACAGCTTACTTTTGTGATTTCTTCAACCTTTCCATTTTGTTTTTCATGGCCTTTTGTTTTAGATGTTTTTCTTACCCTTTTCTATGACAAATAATACACATACAAGGATTTTAACTCCACTTGCTCCTCTTTCAAATTTACATAATACTATTGCCATGTATTTAAATCTATTTTTATTTTTAATTAATTAATTAATTTTAAAACAGAGTCTCACTCTGTTGCCCTGGTTAGAGTGTCATGGCATCACAGCTCACAGCAACCTCAGATGACTGGGCTCAAGTGATCCTGTTGCCTCAGCCTCCCCAGTAGCTAGGACTACAGGTGTCAACCACAATGCCCAGATAATTTTTCTCTTTTCTCTCTTGCTCAGGTTGGTCTTAAACTCCAGAGCTCAAATGATCCTCCTGCCTCGGCTTCCCGGAGTGCTAGGGTTATAGGTGTGAGGGATTCTGTTTTTATTTTATTTATTTATTTATTTAGACAGAGTCTCAAGCTGTTGCCCTGGGTACAGTACTGTGGTGTCACAGCTCACAGCAACCTCAAACTCTTGGGCTTAAGCAATTCTCTTGCCTCATCCTCCCAAGGAGCTGGGACTACAGATGACCACCATAATGCCGGGCTATTTTGTTGTTGTTGTTGTTGCAGTTATCATTGTTGTTTTTTAGCTGGCCCAGGCTGGGTTCAAACCTGCCAGCCTCAGTGTACATGGCAAGTGCCCTACCCACTGAGCTATGGGCGCCGCCCTAAATCTGTTTTGTTTTTTTTTTTTTTGAGATAGAGCCTCAAGCTGTCACCCTGGGTAGAGTGCTGTGGCATCACAGCTCACAGCAACCTCCAATTCCTGGGCTCAAGTAAGTCTTCTGCCTCTGCCTCCCAAGCAGCTGGGACTACAGGCGCCCGCCACAACACCCAGCCATTTTTTGGTTGCAGCTACCGTTGTTGTTTGGTGGACCTGGACTGGATTCGAACCCACCTGTTCAGGTGTGCATGGCTGGTGCCTTAGCCCATTGAACCACAGGCGCTGAGACCCTAAATCTGTTATTAAAACAATCTTATTATAAAATGAAATTTGGAAATAGCCACACAAACCAAATGTATGTCTTAAAAGATTTAAGATAAACACCATTCTGGTCACCCAGGTCAGAAATAAAATTTTGCCAGCCACACTGAATGCCTCTAAATGCCTCTTCCCTATCATAAACCCCTTCTGCACCCCTTAAGTAACACTACCTTGATTTCCATATTTATCTTTTCCTTAAGTTTCTTTTTTGTTTTGTTTTGCTTTTTTTACCTTAAGTTTCTTTAAAAAACAATTTAGTTAACCAAATGTGCCCACAAGGACAGCATTGTCTTGCAAAGTTAAAGGATTTGACACCTTGCTCACGGCAACCTCCAACTCCCGGGCTGATGCCTTCCTCCTGCCTCACCCTCTCAAGTAGCTAGGACTACACGTGTGCGCCACCACGCCTGGCTAATTTTTCTATATTTTGTAGAGACAGATTCTCTATGTTACTCAGGTGGTCTCAAACTCCTGGCCTCAAGTGACCCTCCTACTTCACCCTCCCAAAGTGCCAGGATTATAGGCATGAGCCAGTGTGCCCAGCTTTGACACTTGTTTTACATCGCTTTTAATCTATAAATTCCCTTTCCATCCTTCCCCCTGTCCACCCTACAGTTTATCACTTAAGGAACTTGGGATGTATATGAGTAGTTTAATTTTCCTCAACTTAGATTTTGCTGATTGCATCCTCGTGGTGCAGTGTATTTCTCTGCCCTCTGTATTTCCAGAACACTGGGCAGCTGGATCAGATTCAGGTTTGATCCCTTTGGCAAGAATCGAGTTAGATTTTGGCAAGACTATAGGAGACACATAAGGCCCAGTTGTCTCTTTTATTGATGTTAGCAGTCGTTGATGCTTAGTGCCTAAATCTATTAATTCATTGTGGGAAGCAGAATGGTGACATTCTATCTTTTTTGTTGTTGTTATTTAATAATTGTGATACTATTATAAAGAGACACTTGTCCAACTGCTATCTGGTTACTGAGCAGTACAGTTGATATAGGGAAGAAGGGATAAATGCTGGATTCTTCCTTTATTCCCCAGTTGTCAAGAGCATTGAAAAACATTGAACTGGTTCCTTGTCATCCTCAGAGGGTGACCAGTTCTTTTTACATTTTCTTCAATGTTATTATAAACTCATGAATTTAAACATTATCTTTTCTGAAGTTCAAGTTGTCCCGACTTCAGCCAGTGGTACGGGATGTCTTCTTTAACATGTCATTTAAAGACATCCTTCCTTTAAATTTTAGGCATGTTTTCCTGGATTATAGTTTTAATATTTATTTTGTTCCCTTGCTTAACTTGCTTCTTTAGAGTTTCCATCATCTTTGCCACCTTTTACACTTGTCACTTTCTCCTAAATCCTTTTGATCACCCTTTTTATTTGTTTTATTAAAAACTTTCTCATATTTTATCTTGCATTTCTCTTCAAGCATTATTTTTTCGTCTGTCTGCTGCCACGTTCTTTCTAGATGAGTCTTTGTTTCTGACATTTGTCTTTTCCCTCTTTTATTTCTGTCATTTTATTTCCAAGTTTTAAAATTTGTACTGTATTTCCATTTTATCCTTTTCTTAATTTTAAAGGTCATTTCCACTGATAGATTACATTTAGCTCTAATTTGCAGGTATACCTTTTTGTGTTCTTACTGTCTCTGATTCTTCTTCCCTTTTTTAAAAAAACTTTATACAGAATTTCTTAATTTTTTTTCTATTGCTAAGTTTTAGGTGAAACGTGCTTTCTTGACTTTTACCATGAAGTGGGGTGTGGGAACATTTTCTAGTATCCTGAAGTTTCCACTTCCGCTGTTTTTGTGTAGTGTCAACAATACGATGGTTTGCTTCTGAGGTTTCCTGTCTCTGGTTCTCTCTCCTGTTTGGGGCTGGACATTCTCTTCCCTTCATCTGTATTGCCCTTATGCTGCCCAGTTTTAATTCTACTCCCAGAACTTTCCCGGGCTGTGCCCAAGAGGGATGGTTGTGGAGTTCCTGACCCTTACAGAGCATCATCCAATACTGGCCAGTTTCAACCGCTCCTCTCAGCTGGCTAGCTACATTTTCTAGTAAATTCCCTGTGGCTCTTCTATTCTCAGGTATATCAAATGCCTCAAATGTCACTTTGGTGCTTCCATTTTCTTCTTTCCACATGGATTCAGACATCACAAAAGTCTCAGCATTATTAGTGGTTTGACCACACACCCGGGTGTGTAGCAGCCCTTATAGCTTACGGCGACAGGAGTGAGAGTTCTGAGAAACACCTGCATAGCTCGGGAGTGTAACGCCCTGGTGAAAAGGGCATGGGGAGGGATTTGGCTCTCCCAACAAACGTGAGAACTCGTGAGACAGAGCATCCGTGATTAGCAGTGTCTACACCTGGGGTGGTCAGCGCCAGGGAGCGTGTCTATCCGTGATTAGCAGTGTCTACACCTGGGGTGGTCAGCGCCAGGGAGCGTGTCTGTCCGTGATTAGCAGTGTCTACACCTGGGGTGGTCAGCGCCAGGGAGCGTGTCTATCAGAGGCTGGAGGAGCAGGCAGTCGGGGGCGCGCGTTCTATCAGGGACCCGCTCACTCTGACGCTGTCGCTTCTCCTGCCTGCGCGGCGTCTCTCTACAAACGACCGCTGAAGACGGCTAAGAGGTGTTCTTACCACGACGGCTTTACTCCCTGGAAAAACTGTCTTTCTCTCTCTCTCCCTTCTGCTAAAGCAAATAGCCCTCAGACACCTAGGAGCAATTTCTCCCCAGCAAGGGAGCCTAGCGGTCCACACCCAGGACCTAGATGGGCCAGGGGCCAGAGACCTGGCCAGTCCAGCCCCAGCAAGCGGCGACCACGGAGGGACCCGACACACGTGTATTTTAGCGCTTCTGGAGACATCTCACCAGTTTTGTTGTAATTGTTGTGTGTTCAGTATGTGGAGTATCCGTGCAGGGAAAGGGCTTCTGTGGGACCACTATAATTTTCCCCTAATGTTTTCTTTCTTTTTTTTCTGAGTCCACTATGTGTGAGCCCACTATGTTGCCTAGGCTGGACTTGAACTCTAAACTCAAGTGATCCTCCAGCCTGAGCCTCCCACATTACTGGGAATACAGGTGTATGCCACCTCATCCAGCTTCTTCTTCTTCTTTTTTTTAACCATACAAGACACTACTATTATTTAGTCACTGTTTATTTTGAATTGGCCACTTATTTTCTATCTTTCCTCTTCATTCTTTCTTTTCTTCTTTATCTTCTTCCTGGAAGAAATTTATTTCTGCTTTTAGAATTTTTTTAATGAGAGTCTATTCTAATATTCTACTGGTGGTGAAGTCATGGTTTTTGTTTGTTTCTGAAAGTATATTTATTTTTCTCTTATTCTTGAAAAACATTGTCTCTGGGGATAGACTGCTTGGTTGGAAACCATTCTTTTGTTCATCTTATTGAAAAATATCATTGCACTCTTTTATGACTTCCATTCTTAATTGTTTGTAAGTCAGCTGCCAGTCTGTGACTCCAGGAAAGGCAGTATATCTGTTTTTTTGCGGGTTTTGGCCAGGGCTGGGTTTGAACCCGCCACCTCCAGCATATGGGGCCGGTGCCCTACTCATTGAGCCACAGGCGCCGCCCGGCAGTATATCTTTTTACACTGGCTCTTTTATGACTTTTCTTTTGTTTTTGCTGTGCTAACATTTCATGATGAAACATCTAGGCTTACATTTCTTTTTTATCCTGCTATGAATTCATTGTTAACTCCATTGAGAGATGATTCATTATTGAATTCTTAGCCATAATCTCTTTACGTATTGTTCCACACCTTCCTCTCTAGCCTCTCTTCGGGGACTCTGCTTTAAACGTATATTAGATCTTCTCACTCTATCTCCTATAGCTTGTAAACTCTATTCTGTATTTTCCTTTTTTCTTTTGTCTCTTTGTGCTATCTTCCACAAAACTCTGCCAGTATATCTTCCAACTCATTGAATTCTTTTTTTGGCCATATCTAGTATATTTTTACATGCATCCACTAAATTAATCTTTTCAATTCTTGAGCTTTTCATTTGTAGAAATCTTTATTTAGTTCTTGTTCAAAATCTTCCCTATCACGTTTTATAGTTTCCTTTTCCTTATATAGATATATTTAATATTATCTTTAACCTTTAAACATAATAAGCATACTTGTTTATGACCTGTGCTTGACAATTCCAAAATATGAAGTCTTTAAGTGTTTCTATTTTATGTTGTTTCTGATTTTCTGATTCATAGTGTCTATTTTCCAATGTGCTTATTTTTAGTTGTATGCTGCTCTTTGTCACTAAAAATTATTTGTAGGAATTATCTGAGATCTAGAAGGAAGGAGCATTACTGTAATAGGATCTGTATGTGTTTCTACTGAGCACCTTAAAGCACTACAGTCTGGGCTTCTGTCCAGTAAAGTTTGCAGCTGGCAGGGTTTTGCTCCTCCCTAATGGTGTTACTCTGGGCTTCAAATCCATTCCCCAGTTGGTTCACTTCTCAATGCCACACACCTAGAGAACGTATCCCCACTTTGTGGTCCCAGCTGATTTGGAAGAGGCCTTCTTGTTGTTTTGATTTCTGTTCCTCTTGCCCTAAGAGGCTGTAAATAGAATAACAGGACCCTGACCTGCCAGAACTCAACTTTAAAAAGGGATATACGACATAAAAAAGAAATATTAGAAGAAATCTGTTTTTCTTTCTCCTGGTCTGATGTGCCTAGATCCGTAAGTGCCTGAGAACAAGGGTTTTCAGGCTTCTCAATTTTCCATCCATTTTCATTTACCTAGTAATTTTTATGTTGCCAATTCCTTGATATTTTAAGGAAAAGTCTTAACATATATTTTATGTCGCCTTTCTAAAATCATGTTTTCAGTGGGAGGGTTAATCTGAATAACCAAGCTCAGCATTAACACATCCAGAGGGTCTTACTTATCCATTGCATTAATATCAGTTTACTTAAATCTAGGTACTACTGTTTGCGAAGCCACTTAATCTCAAGCATCCAGACTGCAATGCATTCTGATAAGATCTCCCCCTCTTCTGGGATTTCTGGTATCTACACACTGAGATGTTTGACTGAGAGATAGCAATGCAGTCATCTACACATTAGATACTAGTAAACATTTTCTTCCTTATATTTTAAATAAAAAGAAAAACAGAAAGTCTAATATTTCCTTTTTATGTCATGTATATCTTTTTCAAGTTGCATTCTGCCAGGCCAGGGTCCTATTATTCTATTAAAATCTCCTCCGGTAAACAGATCAGCTATCAGGGATGTTCAGGAATTTCTGACTCCAGCTCTTGCCTTTGCTGCAAATCTTGGTTAGCTCAATGTTGCACTCGCTCTGTGTCTGTGGTTCCAGAATTTGACTTTATTGAGAATGAGGATCGTGCTTCCATGTGCACCTAAAGCTCCTATTTATTTGTGAAATGAAACATTTACTCCTGCCTTTTAGGATCTAAACACAGGTATGTGGAATTTGAATGTATCTGAGGGGGGATTTTCTGATATCCTGTCAACAATTTTGCTGGACAGTTCTCTACTGGGCCAATATAAAGCTGGCCCTATGTACTATTTTTAAGACACTGCCCCTCTCTTTTCACAATGCTGAGTAAATTTTTTTACCTGAAACTTCTAAAATCCCAACTTGTGGCCCTAGGTTTCCCCTGAGAGGACTTTTCAGTGACTCTGGACCCTTTTTTCATGTTGTGTTAGGATGAATAAGCAGGCCTGCTCACAGGCAGAAACCTGAGTTCTGTTGCCAACCAGTTGGGAACCTGAGGACATTGCTCAACTTCTCTGGATGCAGCTCCCCATTCTGCAGGTAAAGGGAATCATTTGTCTTTAAAATTCCATCTAGCCCCCAAACAATGGTGTGTCCTATATTCTAGGATTCTCTCCTGTTCCTAGGACTGTTACTAATGTCCTAAAGCTTTGAGTCTATAGAAACTGAAAAATCAGAGCCACTCTGCTAGACTACTTTGATTGCTAGCAATTTTTAAGTGGTAAGCCACAAAATTGTTATTAAGACTAAAGGATGAATTTTATACCAGGACAAATGTAATATAGATATTATAGCTCATATTTAATAAAGAGAAATAATTGGACATAGCATCTTGGATTGCATGCTCTAATTATCACCCTGTTTGTTTAAAAAATTTGAAATTGTTTGGCATAAAAACAAGTCTATACACCTTACAAGGTATTACCTCGTGGTTAAAGCTGGGATTTTCCTCTCCCCTCAAAGACATTCTTTGCTTAGGCTTTTTTCCTATCCTAAGAAGGAAATAGCAGAAAAAATTTCTTCGCTTGATCTTCAGCCCTAAAGTGGGAATACAGGTTTGTACTGTGTTTTTCAATTTCAAGAAAAAAGTTAAGTGTTCCATATTGCATTGATTTTCCTTTTCTTCGTTTCACTTTCTCTATGATCTAGTTTTCACAACTTAAACTTCCATTTAGAACCTGAAAGAAATTCTGTTATTTTTAAGGCAAGCATAGAAATTTGGAATGTTTTGCTCTAACTCATCTCCAGAATCTTTGGGGGAAGGAGTTTCCCAGTGCCCAGGCCTGGTCAGGAGGCTGTTCGGTGTCAGCCTCCTGGCCACAGCAGCACTCCCTGCCTTCCACACTGCAGGTGTTCTGTCCAGCTCCCCAAGTCCTGGCTTCCGAGCATCCTCAGAGAACACCTCACCATCACACCGAGTAGAAAGGGCTTCTCTTGGACTCATCCCACTTCTGTCATTTTTCTCTCTGCATTGCATTTTCAGATCCATTTGTTTTTCTTGCCTCAGTGGGTAGACTGGTGGGTTTCCAGGATTCCTGAGAAAGGTGTCAGCCACCATCTGTTCAACGGCTTTTCAACTTGGGAACATGAGAAGTTAGCTTGACATTGGTGTGAGATTGTGGTGGGACTCAGGCACGAGAGGGATGTTCACATCCTCCCTAGGATCTGAGTGCAGCAGCCGCAAAATACCAAGGCAGGGTCTAACCGCTTTGTGCTGGGGCTCCTTCTGGGGACATTGAAACTGCACAGAGATCCCGGAGAATAATGAAAACCACAGCTTCACTTCTGCTGTGATGGATTATCAAAATTCATCATTTGTTTCAATCTGCCCCACCTTCCCTATCCCTTGTTCTATTCCCAAGACTCCCCAGCCTGGAAGAACAAACCGAGGTTGTATGTTTCTTTCTGTGCCTATGGATTCCCCACACTGGCATCAGTGAGTCTCCCCAGTGAGCAGAGATGGAGAAGCACAGCTGAATGGTGTGGGGCTGCTGTGTACATACATCAGATACTGTCCGCATCCTGCCTGTGGCACTTGGACCGTGTGTCCCCCACAGGGGCAATACTGCCAACAGGAGAGAAAATGATTGGTGGAAGGGAACACCCCCAAAATCTTACATATTATGATTTGTGGGCATTCCAAAGGGACACAGTGTTAAAATGTCATCAGGGCAGGAGAGGCAATTAGATTAAAAAAAAAAATCGAAAAGCTACATATAGGTGACAGTGATTTAAAAAAATAATGAGAAATACTGCTTTGGACCCTGCTTTTTCATTTACCCCAGGTGACCTCTTACCAACAGGACCTACCTCTCTGTCCTCGAAGGCTTTCCCCCTAGTTCCTCAGAATCTGTCAACCAGCAGCTAACTGGGGTTGGTGCATAAATATCCCCTGGGCAATTCCAAATGTAGGTGATAGCCTTCATACACAGCCTTAAAAGCCTGAGAGCCCAAGTTCCAGAGGAAAGTGGGATCCTTCCTCTCCATGGTTGAGCTTCGAAAGCGATGTGTTGCTCTACCGTAGTTCTGATTTTGACATGACTTATTTGTGAGTCAGAGATCCCTTGAGTTGATAAAATGTTTAATAGCTCTCTGAAAACCTACATAGTAATTTCCCTTTGCACCCAAGCATTTCCATTTAGATTTTTACTACACATAGACTGCTTATTAAAGAGCGGAATCGTAGCCCACGTAACCTTCCCTTCTCCCCGTTCTTGCTGGAACCCACTGAAGGCCCCAATCCCCTTGCATATGTTCTATTTCTGTTTCTTCCTTCCCATTATCTTGGCATGTGAATTTTCCTTTCCTCACTCCATTTGGCCATCACTTCACGAACTGTACATGAACCTTCTCAGAAATAACTGTTTCCAATAGAACAAGGGCTGGTGAACTTTTTCTTTAAAAGGTCAAATAGTAAATATTTTAGACCTTGCAGACCATATGGTTTTTATCACAATGACTCAACTCCGCCATTGTAGCATGACAGCAGCAGCCACAGACAACATATAAACAAATAAATGTGGCTTCTTTCCAATAAAACTTTATTTACAAAAGCAGGCAGTGGGCCGGATTTGGCCCATAGGCAGTAGTTTGTTGGTCACTACCATTGAACAACAAAACAAACAAGCAAAATTCATCCTCCTCCAACTCCATTCAATAAGGTATTAACAAATTGTCTTGCTTTTTCCTTAATAAACTCTTTATGTAATACCATGGTACACAAGAGTTTCCATATTTACTGCTAAAGCTGCTGTGAGCCACAGCCAGAGTTGGACTGTACCATTCTGTATATATTCACCATAGTTTGTCAATTCAAAGCAATAATTAGGGTCCTCTATTCATGCATTCATTTCATAAAAACCACACGCCAGCCACCAAAGTCACACCCGTTGGTGCGTTCATCATTGCTGCTTACTTCACTCTTCTTGTCGCATACAGTATAATTTTGTTTACCACATTAGGCACAGTAACAAGGTCTTACTCTCCCGTGGACACACAGCTAAAAGAAACAGAGCGAATATTGACTGTACTAACTTTGGACCAAGACATCTGTACAAAAAACTTCAGACCAGAAACATAATTTCTCTGGTTATTTCCTCCACACTCCTGACTTCAGCTGTGCACAGATTATTTGTCATTGTGGTGACACAAATAAGACTTCATTAACAAGGCCATTCTGATCCTGGTAAACAAGTTTATTTACACTTGAGCACTGCTGAAGAATGAAGTCCCAGAGGAAAGTTCATGGGAGGTGGCCCTGCCTTTTTCATTTGGGAGGGCTTTCACAGAACCCTTGGCACCTCTCAGTTAGACAAGCTGCTATTCAGCTACCCAGGGTTCCCGTGTGAGTTTGTTAAAAGAGGAGGACAACACTTGTAATCAAAGGTGGTCACATTTTTATTTAATATGTGTCGGCACTGTTCCTAGTGTTTTCCCTAACTCCTTGTTTTTTTTTGCTCTTCCAGAGGATCCAAAAAGGACAAATCAGACCTTCTTGATCAGACTAGTTAGTCATTGAATAAATGAGGGATTTTTTTTTTTAAACTTATAACTAGCTGTCCAATAGTTCTCAAAGATGACAATACCAGGAAAGATATGATTCCAAGGGCTTGTCTTGGGTTGTGGGAAAGAAAATGTTTAATTGTCAAACAGTGACAGTGTGGGAAGATGGCTGTGTTTCTCTCTTCGGAAGCAGAATGCAGGCTGCTCATGGGTGTTGGAAAAGCTCCATCAGATGTCCAGGACCTTAGAGCAGAAGGAAATTTAAGCTCCTGGTGCTGCAACTGCTAGGAAAATATGCAGTGGCTGATGCTACTGTGAACGCAGATCCCTGCGATGGCCTGGCCCATAGAGAGGAGACCCCAAGCAGTGCAGGACAAGCTCATCCCACTCGCCCTGAGCTTCCTGGTTCAATGCCAGGCTCTTTTTCTGGTACGGACAAGCCTTTTTGTGGTGGCCAATGCTCAGTATCCTCCTATTCTAGGGACCAAGAGAAACTCCTGTCTGTGACAGCTTAGAGGCAGATGTCAGCGTGGCCGTCAGATGTCTCTCCAGGCCGTCAGCTGGGTAAGAAAGAGCAGGCTCCAGGCAGGGGTAGGGGATAGGACAGAAAGGTGAGCTAATATTTACAGAGGGCTGGCCACACCTTGGCCATAGAGATAAGTGCTTATGGTCATGTGGCCACATGTCACCGGGATGACAGGACTCTGACAGGGGCATTATCCCCACCCCAAGATGGTTTTCTTCCCCACAGCCTTTTCCTGGGAGGTTGGTTTCAGCCAGAAGAGATTGAGACTTGAGTAGCATACATGGACCAGATCCTGCGACAGAGAGGGGTCAGTACCGGCCAGAGAAAGGTTTGTATGTCTAGGCAGGGTTCCACTCTCGGGCATCTGACGTTAATGCCCTCCAACCTCTGCAGGAAGAAAACTTGATGGATCCACTTGGCCTTGAGTGAAGAATCCTTTATGGGGAAGGAGTAGTGGGTGTGAAGATTAAGAGAGAGATTGGGAGCCCATTGGAGGAGGAGACTGAGAGAAGGTGCCCGAGATGCACCTCCAGGGCAAACTCTGTTTGGGCTAATACATAACTCAAGGGGGCATTTTTATAAACAGATCTCGCACAGTCATCTAGACTCCTGGGAGATGTGTGATCCTCTGGCAATCAAATTCTTTCTGAGGCTGGGAGGCCAAGGCAGGTGGATCGATTGAGCTCAGGATCTCAAGACCACCCTGAGCAAGAGTTAGAACCCATCTATAGTGAAAATAGAAAAACTAGCCAGGCATTGTGACAAGCACCTATAGTCCCAGCTACTTGGGACGCTGAGGCGGGAAGATTGCTTGAGCCTAAGAGTTTGAGGTTGCTCTGAGCTATGATGATGCTACAAAGTCAGGGCAACAGAGTGAGACTCTGTCTCAAAAAAAAAAAAAAAAAGATTTATTTTTGGTAACCAAGTAGACATTTCTTTTTTTTTTTTTTTTTTTTTTTGAGACAGAGCCTCAAGCTCTCACCCTGGATAGAGTGCTATGGCATCACAGCTCACAGCAACCTCCAATTGCTGGCTCAAGCGAGTCTCCTGCCTCTGCCTCCCAAGTAGCTGGGACTGC
>CAUYON010050781.1:0-10306 GCA_963573935.1 Arctocebus calabarensis | reverse complement strand
GAGTCTCACTTTATCGCCCTGGGTAGAGTGCCGTGGCGTCACACTGCTCACAGCAACCTCCAGCTCTTGGGCTTAAGCGATTCTCTTGCTTCAGCCTCCCGAGTAGCTGGGACTACAGGCGCCCGCCACAGCGCCCGGCTACCTCAAGTTTAATCTTCTAACTCTCCTACTAACTTCATTTCTGTTATCACATCTTAAATCAATAGAGCTTTTTGTTTTCATAATATTCCTTCTCCAAAAGGTATGCTTTTTTTTTTTTTTTCAGGAATGCAATATATTCTCTGCTTGTTAAGATTAATAAAAATTGGGTTCTTTCCTAAAAATTTTCTTCTGTCTATATAATCTCTATTTTCTCCACTTTGCTGTTTTCTACTTATTTTGGCCACTGCTATGGTTTAAATGTGTCCACCAAAATTCATGTGTTAGAAACTTAATCCCTATTATAACAGTATTGGAAGGTGCTTAGATTGTGAGAGCTCTGCCATCACGAATGGATTAATGTCACCATGTAAACGGCTCACAAGAATGGGTTCTCTCTTTCACTCTTCTGCCACATGAGTATACAATGTTTATCCTCTATTGCTCTTCTGCAATGTGAGGACATAGCAAGAAGGCCTTCATCATGTCAGCACCTTAATCTTGAACTTCCTAGCCTCCAGAGAAATTTGTTTTTTATATATTTAATGCCATTTTAAGGCACTCTGTTATAGTAGCACAAAATGGACTAAGATAGGCATTATATTATGAATTGCTCTCCTCGGCTGTCTGTTGACTGCCTGTGGGCAGAACAAGTAAAAACTGTTGAAAAACTCTGTATTCCTGGGATTCTTGCTCATAAACTTCACTGTAAAGCAATGACTCTCAATTTTTGCAGTACATTGGAATTACCTAGGAGACTCTTAAAATACCAATTGTCCAGGCCTTATGCCAGACCAGTTGAATCTGATTCTCTGGGAGTGGAGCTCAGGAAAGGAAAACTTTTAAAATGTCCCGTGTTATTTTAATGCATGGCGTGTATTGAGAATTACTGTTGCAGAGTGACTTTGCTGTATCCAGTTGGAATTCCCAACGTAAAATATTTTTGCTTTTTTCTCTTAGGCTTGTCTAATTCTTCCAGAGATATCTTTTCAGTCTTATACCTGGGGGTGGGGGGGGGGGTAAGGTTGTCAGAGTTCTGGGAACTAGGTATGTGACAGTGGCTTGGTAGGGGAGAAGTTGGAGCTTACCTTCAATATACAAATTTTAATCCCCATTTTCAGTATCGTACCCCACCTAGCTTTTTATCTGTTTTAACCTCTTTAAGAGAAAAAACTTTGAATCTTTTGCCAAGTTAGAAGGACGGTTGCCAAACTGTGTGTTGGCTACTGCTGCTTAATAAACTTTAAGAAATCCTATTTTAATTTACCACTATACTAACAAGCATCAATCCTCTTTTTTAACAAGCCTTCAATCATTGCCCCTGAATTCCAGAGGTATCAACTAATTTCAAAAGATCTCTTCTCAGTTGCTTTAGCAGCATATAGGGTGGGAGCAGAACTAAATGTATTTACTTCATCTGCTACCTTAAACTGCAGATCATATACTCTTTATACTTCTTTCAAAAATATTTTGTTATATTCCACCCTGTACACATCTTTCTGTATTGCAGGAAAGTTGGAGAATAAAAAAAAAAATCATAGAAACGTAAAAAATAGAAGAGAAAAAAATGAAGAGCCTTTCTTTTTTTGTTTGTTTTTTTTTGAGACAGAGCCTCAAGCTATTACCTTGGGTAGGGTGCTGTCGCATCACAGCTCACAGCAACCTCCAATTCCTGGGCTCAAGTGATTCTCCTGCCTCTGTCTCCCAAGTAGCTGGGACTACAGGTGCCTGCCACAACACCTGGCTATTTTTTTGTTGCAACCATCATTGTTGTGTTTGGTGGGCTGGATTTGAACCCGCCAGCTCAGGTGTATATGGCTGGTGCCTTAATGGCTTGAGTCATTTTAGACACTAAAATGCTAAGTTTCTCCCTAGGTCTATTGAATTACAATGTCTTCAGTTAAACCCCTGGATCTGGTCTTAATGGTTCTGTACCAAGGCTGTCTCTGGTCCTTAAGCACAGACTCACTTGAAGGCTCTCTATAAACCAGCATATCAATTTCACTTCCAGAGAACATTTCCAATCTACATTTGACCTAATTATATCTAGGAACCTTTATTTATTTTTAACTCTTTGCAATTCCACTCCCCCCTCCTCAAGGATTCGAAATTTTGAATCTTTTTTTTGCTTTCTGTGAATGAGTTGCCTAGATAGAATTTTAGTTTCTTTTTGCTCATATCAAAAACACAGGTTCTTGTACCTATATTCCTGTAATAGGTACCAGCTCCTGAGAACTCAGTAGAATAATTCAGGGGGTGGTATGGTTACACGTAGGAGCAATGTGACAGACGTTAAGCTGCTAGTCACAGCAGTGGCAGAGAACCCTGCAGAACTGGAGCCAGGAGCTTCCAGCTCTGGGAACAGGAGGATATATTTTGCAATGGCACCTTCACTTCTCTTCTTCTGCCTTTATCTGCCACCTCTCTAGTCACTAAATGACCATAAAACGGAGATATTCACATGACTGATGGCAAGTGAAATTTTGAATTAGCAGCCTTTCCAGCCTTGACATGTGCTATGATTTTAATGTGTTAGAAATGTGGTCTCCAATGAGAATGGACAGAATGGATTAATTCTGTTATTTTGAAAGTGGGTTCATTATAAAAGGTTAAGTTTCCTTCTCACACTCTTCCTCTTTGTCATTCTGCCACAGGATGGGACAGCAAGGCCTTCACTAGATGCCAGTGCCTTGATCTTGGATTTCCTAGCCTCTAGAACTGCGAGGATAAATTTACATATAAATGACCCAGTCTCAGGTATTTTGTTACAGTAGCACAAAAGGACTAAAATAACATGTAATCTGTGTTTAATGTTGTCTTTATATGTTTTCTCTTAATAAAATCTTGGATGTTAATGAATGCAAAAGGGTGGTAAATACTTATTGATTAGCAGAGTGGATTATTCATGGTTGCGAGTGATATGGGTAAGATAGAAGACATCAAAACAGACAGCAAGAACCCTGACATAACTGAGAGATTATAGAGATTAAAATCAGTGCACACTCATTCTAGGCAATGCCAGGCCAATCTCTGTCTATAGAAATTAGATTAGAAATACTGTCAAAAATATGAAAATTAATAATACTTTGATGTCAACTTTTTTACATTAGCAGTATTCAGGAAGAAAAGACTCTAAAAGCAATTTTAGTGCAATAGTATATTTAGATTTTTGAATAAGCCTCATTTTCCTGCATTATCCATCCTTTCATACAGTCTATTAGATTCTCTGAAGTGTACTGTTACTTTTTCATTTGTAATTCACAGTAATCAATTTTTTTCTCTTTATTTTCATACCTACCCTCCCAATTCTTGGGTACGGTAGCCTGTTCTTGGTATATACCCTCACTCTCAAAATTTTCCCTTTATCCAAAGAGAAACATAATAGAAGGGTTTTTAAATGAAACCTAAATACTTCAGTATTGATACATGATCAAATTCCATTTCATTTTTACTCCATATATTTTTCAGGCTTCATTTTCATCTCTAATCCATATACACTCATTCATCATTTAAACATTTTCATTATAGAAAATGTGAATTGTTGATATATATATATATATAGAATGCTAGCTTTTGCCCTATTAAAGCACATCTACTTAGGTTAGAGAACCAATACTAATTAGTAGCCATTAAAAATATTTAAACTTCTTATTTAGAAACAGCAGACCTATAACATCTTTCTTCAAAGGTAAAAAGAGCACAAATTTTAAGGCCTAATATGAAAATAATCATAGTTAAGTAAAAAATGCCCTTTAATGGCAAAATCTATAGGCTTGGCGCCAACAGCTCAAGTGGCTAGGGCGCCAGCCACATACACCAGAGCTGGGGGGTTTGAATCCAGACTGGACTCACCGAACAACAATGACAACTACAACCAAAAAATAGCCAGGTGTTGTGGGAGGTGCCTGTAGTCCCTGCATTACAGGGAAGCTGAGGCAAGAGAATCACTTAAGCCCAAGAATTGGAGGTTGCTGTGAGCTGTTAATGCCACGGCACTCTACCTAGGGTGACAGCACAAAAAAAAAAAAAAAAAAAGGAAAAAATACTATGTCATTCTCAATCCAGCACATATTGAAAAATCCACTTTGTTAATCAATACAATTTTCTCTCCCGTTAAGGATCACTTGTAGATAGTTTTAGGTAATTTCCCCTAACTTTTTATCATATACTTTCTCTTAAATATTAAATAATGCAATCTCTTTTAAATATACAGAAATACCTAAATATGTGTTTACTAATGTAGCATCTCTGTGTGGTTATCAGGGAATTAAAAGTAATTTTAATAGTTTTATCCTTTTAGGTAATATTTTGTTAAAAATAATGGGAATAACATACTAAGACTTCACCCAAGATATTTTGCTCATTTATATAAAATTATTTAAGAGAAAATACAAGTGGTTGGTTTAAATGACATCTGTAAGAACAATGAAAATATATTTCATGTATTTTAAAATTTGTCAGTTCCAGTTTCTACAGTGAAATACTCATGTTTCCGTTACCTGAAAGAGTACAATTAAGCACTTTGGAAATGTATACAGTGCTAAAAAAAAAAAAAAAAAAAAGAACACTCTATCACAATACCTAAACAGGAAACAAAATACACAGTCACGAATGAAAAAACTAACACTATTTAATAAAAGCAACAGCACAGATACCTGAGATGATGTCAACATTATTACCAAAGTCCTAAGATCCAAAGAAGCCTGGAGGTCCTTGGTATAAAGGTGTGGGGAGGCCAAGGGAGCCAAAGAAAGAAAGGGAGACTGAAAAGGGAATGTGTTTTAGAGGATGACTTCTAGGAAAATACTAAAAAATGATTCTTCTCTATTATCTAGAAGATCTAGAAAGTATAGGATTTATGGAAAGAGGGAATTAGTAGTGAACAAATTCTCCAGTGAGGCAGAACAAAGGGTTACCAAATTTAATTAGAAATTGCATAATATATGTATATACGCCACAGAGACACTATTAACAACCTGAACTTTGGAACCTTGAGCTCTGGCTACTGCCTAGGAAAGCATAAGTTGTCAAGTAGAGTGAAGTGTAAATTTCCTATACTTATACATTCATCTATCCATCAACCAATCAATCTATACACTCACCCAATCTTCCTCCTTCTTCCCTTCCTTCATGCAGTCTTCCCCCCTTTCATCTTTCTCATTTATCCTTACTTTCTTCCATACAGAATTTGAAGAATATTCACTGTAATTTTTAGGAGGTCTACACATTTCTAAAGACTTTATTACTCCACTCCATATCCAAGGAAATCTTCCTAAAGAATGTTTTAGGAGGAAATCTTTATCTTATTTTACCTCTGGTGACAAAATGGAATTTCACTAATCCCTACATAAATCATGATTATGGTATCCATAGAAGCAAATTAAGACATAGGTATAGGCTGTACCCATAGCTCAGTCGGCAGGGCGCCTGCCACATACACCTAGGGTGGTGGTTCAAATCCCACCAGGGCCTGCTAAGCAACAATGACAGCTACAACCAAAACATAGCCGGGTGTTGTGGCAGGCACCTGTAGTCCCAGCTACTTGGGAGGGTAAGGCAAGAGAATCACTTAAGCTCAAGAGTTTGAGGTTGCTGTGAGCTGTGATGCCAAGGCACTCTACCTAGGGTGACAGCTTTAGACTCTGTCTCAAAAAAAAGAAATGGGTATAATTTTTTCATTCTGATGAGGGCGGTAATAAAAATCTTGCATTCTGCAAGCATTAGGCCTTAATGAATGAATCCAGAAATATGAAAATAGGTTTTGCTTTTTAGTATAAGGCCATAATAAAAGAAAAATCAAATAATATTGTCAGTTGCTAACATTTCTATAGCTTGTGAGTTTGCAAACACACACACACACACATACATATATAATAAATACAACCTCTGAATTAAGCCCTGATTGTATTTCGGTATTCAGTGAACCAGCAACAGACTAATGGAGATGTACTCCTTGAATGTGTTGGGGGAAAAAAAAACTTGGGAATAAAAGAAAGGTGAGTCCTCTAGAGGATTTAGGGGAGAATGTTTCCTGCTTATTCAGATTGTTGGCAAAATCCAGTTCCTTGTGGTTTTAAGACAGGTTATCGTTTTCTCATAAGCTGTAACTGAAAGGTATTTCCAGCTCTTAGAGGATGTTGCATTCCTTGGCCTATTTTCCCTTCATCTTCAAAGTTAGCAAGGTGGGGTGAGTCCTCACATGGCATCTCTGACACTATCTGGAAAACGTTCTCCACTTTTAAGAACTGATGCAATCAGATGCGGCACACTCAAATAATCCAGGATAATCTTTCCATCTCCAGGTCTGTGACTGTAATTACATCTACAGAGTAACTTTTGTCACATAAGGTAACATTCACAGGTTCTGGAAATCATGTGGAAATCCTTGGTGAGGAAGCATTATTCTGTCTGCCACAGTACCTAACTTCAAATTTAAGTTTATTGATTTTGTTGTTTTGTTTTTGTTTTTTGAGACAGACTCTCACTTTGTCTAGGCTACAGTGTTGTGAAATGAGGCTAGCTCACACTAACTTCAAACTCCTGGGTTCAAGTGATTCTCTTGCTGGTAATACCAGTGTGCACTACTGTGCGAGGCTGGTTAGTTTTTAACTGTTTCTACTTCTGGAAGAGACAGGGTCTCACTCTTGCTCAAGCTCATTTTGAAATCCTGAGCTCAACAATCCACCTGCCCTGGTCTCCCAGAGTGCTAGGATTACAGGTGTGAGCTACTGCACCCAGCAGTTTATTGATTTTGAATCATCAACTCTTTCACTGTATTCTCCCTCTATCTCTCAAGTGATCTTAAAACAGAAAATGCAATCATAGCAAAACCATTAGAATGAGATGGAAGCACAAATGACTAACTTCATAAAAAGGCTAACACATTCTGTCATTTTAACTAAGATGTGTAATCTTTTGGTTTTAACTTTGGAATATTTTATGGAATAAAGCAGAAATGTACCTATCATTTAAATAGATATTAACATTTGGACATTTTTATCCAACGCCCTTTTCTTTTTAAATAAATCTCAATGTAGTGTACTTTTAAACTATAAGGGAATATATACACATATGTAAGCAACATGTATTATTTTTGCATCTTAGAATTTTGTGACGTACACTATCAAAACTTTAACAACTCACCTTTTGGCATATTGTTTTTATATTCATTTTTATGCATGTAAATCATTTTAACTATTGTAGATTTCATTGTTTTGAATTACAGGGATATTTTATTTTTGAGACAGAGTCTTACTATGTCACACTCTAGTGCTGTTGCGTCAATTCATAGCAACCTCCAACTACTGGGCTTAAGCAATTCTCTTGCTTTAGCCTCCCAAGCAGCTGGGACCATAGGCACCCACCATAATGCACAGCTAGATTTTTGTTGTTGTTATGACCAGCTCTGGTTCAGGCTGGTCTTGAACCTGTGAACTCAAGCAATCCACCTGCCTCAGGCTCCCAAGTGCTGGGATTACAGGCGTGAGCCATCATGGCTGGCCCCTAGAGGGATATTTTAGACAGCACAGGCTGCCATTAGAAAATACCATAGACTGGGTAGTTTAAATGATAGAAACTTAATTCTCACAGTTCTGCAAGTAGAATCTGAGATTAGGGTGCCAACACCGTTGGGTTCTGGTAAGAGCCTTCTTCCTGGCTTATAGATGACCTCCTCCTTGCTGTGCCTTCACATGGTGGAGAGAGCATCTCCCTGGTATCTTGTCCTATAAAGACAATCTTTTCATATCAGGGACTCACATTCACGACCTCACTTAACCTTAGTTACTTTCTTAAAGAGTCACATCTCCAGATAGTCACATTGGGGGACAGCTTCAGTATATAAATTTAGGGAGAGACATAATGCAATCCATAGCAAGGGATGTTTATATTTACTTTGGTTTTCTCAGTGAAGCATGTGATGAGATCCTCAGCTTGGGCAGGTAGAAGGAATGGCTAGAGAGGAAGCGGGGAGTGTGAGGAAGAATTTGAGTGGAATTTAGAACTTATGAGAGAAATACAGTAACACTGCTAGGCTCATCCGAGTTTATGGTCACGAATTTATAATCAAGTCTGTCCAAATGTGTAGTTTTTTTTAGCTTGTTTTTCTGCTATAGGAAAAGAAAAGGCAAAAGTATGAGTTCAGGAACAGAGTTTAGGAAAGTGAGGATAGTAGAGGAAATAGCAATGTTATTGAAAGTTTTACAGGAGAATAATTATGATGATGTGAAGCATTAGAATAAAGATAGAGGTGAACAGAGAGGTGGTTGTTTTCCAGATTTTGGAATATTGCATTACACTACTTGTTGAGCCCCCTAAATTTGAAAATCTGAAATGTCCCAATGAACACTTCTCTTGTGCATCATGCTGTTACATAAAAGTTTTGGATTTTGGAATAAAAGACACTTAACCTGTACTTTTAGTTTATTAAGTTTAAAGAAATACAACTAATTTAAATTATTCCTGAACAATCTATAATTTTAAACAAATAGAAAATTATGATGTACACTACTAAAACCTGAAACAACATATCATTACGTTATTGTAACTCAAGGTTAATCTGTATTATTTAGTTTATTTTAAATCAAGTATTAGCAAACAGCAACATGGGGATACTTATCAGCTCTCCTACTTATCTGCACATAATTTATGTAAAAATTTTAAGTATTTTTCTCCATGGTCATGTAATAAAGACACTTCTAATCTTCTTATAATAAGCTGACATTTTCATGTAATACCCATTAATTTTATTAGCCTGAAGAAACTAAATGAAACATGGCCAAAAATAACTATCATGCAATTATACAACAATTAGTATATTAGGTGCTATTCAGAATCAACTAATATTTATTGCGCACCTCCTATCTTCCAGGACCAAAGATGTTTTTTACCTTACAGAAATCTTTAAACCATACTTTCAGATAACAGTATTTTCTGTTTCACAGATGACAAAACTAAGATTCAGACTGACAAGAACTTGGCAATCAATATAATTAAATATGTGTCACAATTGTCAAACTTGCCAATTTTAAGAAATGTATTTTGCACATTTGTGTTATTACTACAAAGACTTTTTTTTGAGACAAAGTCTCACTTTGTCACCCTTGGTATTGCCATGGAGGCATAGCTAACAGCAACCTCAAACTCTTGGGCTCAAGTGATCTTCTTGGCTCAGCCTCCCAAGAGGCTGGGACTATAAGTGCCCACCACAACCCCTGGCTATTTTTTTTAGAGATGGGGTCTTCCTCTTGCTCAGACTGGTCTCAAATCCCTGAGTTCAGGAGATCCACCCAGAGTGCTAAGATTATAGGGATGAGCCACGGTACCTGGCCTTTCTATAAAGTCTTTACTTTTATGTTTTTCTTGAATTCCTGTGGACTTAAGCAGTACATTTTTATCACCACCCCTTCTTTCCTTGTCTTCCTAGAATCATCACCATTTACCTATCATTTCTAGCTGATAAACTTTGATAAAATATACACAAGTGTACATAATTTTGGTATTCATTTTGCTGCATGTAGATCATTTAAACTCTTATATTATGCATGTATAATATGTTTTTGTTTTGCATTATACGGATGTCTTAGCACAGACTGCCACTACAAAATACCACAGACTGGGTAGCTTAACTAATATAAAGTTATTTTCTCAAAGTTCTGGAGTAATACAGTATTCCTATTTTTGAATGACACAAGTGCACACTTTAAAAGTTATGCCTGTTAAAATAAACTATGATTTTCAAAATATACTTATATATATTTAAAATTAACTTCATTAAAATTTTTGGTTTATAAATATATCAATACAAATGTTAACAAGAAGCTTAAGGATGGTGCATTTTGACAATTAGCCGCATGTAAGGTAATGAAATATACTCTTTTAAGCTTGAAGTACCTCTCGCAAAACTGGGCTTATGGGTGATTCCTTATTTTAGTTTAACTAGAACAAAATTACAAAAGGTGTATTTTACTTTATATTACAGATATGCAACCATAGCCCAAAAGTCAAATAATACAGAATTCAATAAATATGAAGGATAATCCAATAGTTAATATTAACAAATTCTAGTGAACTTCTAGTATTTAGTACATATTATCTTAAAGAAAAAATAAAAGTATCTTAATAGAAAAGCAAGGAACAATAAAGAAAAACAGACTTTTAGAGATCTAGT
>CAUYON010050778.1:0-22022 GCA_963573935.1 Arctocebus calabarensis | reverse complement strand
GCTTACAGGTAAGGCCCTTCCAGCCTGCAGTCCCACTGCTGCCCCACCCACAGCCGCCGACAGGATCAGACCGAATGAACAGACGCAACCACTTGCCCAATATCCGCCACTTTAGCCTTCCTCAGGGTGTCCAGAAGCCTCAAGCTGTCTCCCTGTGTCCCCAAAGGGAAGTTTCTGGGCAGATCTCGCCTGGCAGAGTTGCCTGAAGTCCTCTCTCCCCAGTCTCACTGTGCCCAGCCGCAAGGAAGCTGTTACTCCTCCGCCATCTTGCTCCGCCCTCTATACCACAATTTATTAATCCATTCATGGGTCATTGGGCACTTGGGCTTCTTCCATGACTTAGCAATTATGAATTGGGCTGCAATAAACATTCTGGTGCAAGTATCTTTGTTATATGAAACCAATATATAATCACCCACACTTTCATATGAAAGCTATAACCCAATTACAGCGCAATATGAAGGGGACTGTAGGGGGGACAAGGATGGAGGGAGGGTAATTGGTAGGACCACACCTATGGTGCATTTTACAAGGGTACTTGTCAAATCTATTAGGGTAGAGTATAAATTAACACAATAATTAAGAAAGTGTAGTGAAGTCTAGGTTAACCAGTTTGTTGTAAGTATTTCAAATTGTATATAAAACCAGCACACCATACCCCATAAATGTATTAAAGTACACAGCTATGAATTTTTTTTAAAAGTAGAAAAAAATATAGGCTCTAAAGTTAAAACCAATTGAGAGCTGCAAAACTAGATTTTTTGTGTGAATTAACAGCTTTAGCAGTTTCCATAAATGAAACATTCAGACATTAGTGCCCTTCTCAGGCCAAGCTGGAATGAACCAGGAGCTCAACCTCGCCGGGTCTCCACCTTCTGCTCTGCTTCTGTGGCATCAGGTTCGCCCTCGGGCTCCACATAGAACCCTCCCAGTTTCCCCTTATGCCTACATGGCCAGCCTGAGCCCTCACACCAGTGAAGCCTGAACCTCCTATTCAGATCCTCACTTCATCTTCTCCCACTGACTAAAATTGCCTCCTGAGCTCACTCCCGAAACAACTGCTGAGGCAAGACAGCGGGGCACAGTGACTGGCTTAAATTAGCCAGGAGCCACCACCGAGGTGGGTGGAGTCCATCCTGAAAACAGAAAGGACTGGAGGAGGATGAGTGAGCAGAGAGTTTCATGGAGAGTCTGAAACTTCTGCAGCAGAGACCCTGGTCTGGCGACTCTTTCTTACCCTAGCGGATACCGTCCCTCTGCTGAGCTCCTCGTGACCCTGAAGACACGATCAGACACGTCTGGACATGCTTTGAGGATGCACCTAGGTCCCCGCTCTGCTACCAACACATAGTAACTTTAATGTAGAAAGCACACAGTCCTTAACAGATAGGACAACCTTTGGAACACACATCTGAGGAAGAGAGAACAAATTAAAAATAATCAGCCCTCACTTCCCGACACGTCACAAAAAAAAAAAAAAAATCAGAGCAAAGCAAGAACCTAATAAAAATAACATTGACAGTCAGTGAACAAGTCCTTCTAAAGATGGCATAGAGGCTGAAAGGTTCCTCTGCACACTCAATAAATGCTCATTTATTCCATTTACTGCAAAAGCAAGTACTATAAATAATTTATCTCACTTAGGAAAAGAACCTTCCCATCATTTTAACTGAATGTTATCTTGGTGTTCTGAAGTCTGACAGTTATCAAAGCAAATAAGAATTCTCATGTTCTAAATGTTAAAAAAATCATTAATAATTCATGCAGATTGAAACTTTCTTGATAACTGTTGCTTCCTTGTTCTTGCCATAAATTAAATTAAAAACTTTTTTGAAAAGCTAAAATCTAAAGAATTTCTAGGACTTTACTAGAATATAAACATGCTCTAATTTAAAACAAAATTCATATGCAAAGGTTAACCCACCTGTGACTGCTCAAGTCATTCACCTTTCTCTGAGGCCCAATCAGATTCATTCACCCATTCACTCCTGGAGCAAATACTTAGGAAGAGCCCCACATATGCCGAAGGATCTTGTACACAGGCGTGACTGAGCTCTTCCTTTAGAGATGAGGAAACTGAGGTCAAAGAGAGCAAGCGATGTGCCTGCAGTCACAGAGCTCATCACTATGCGTCATCACGGCTGCGATCAGATTTCCTCACCTCCGCCTGACACAGTCTCCACCCTGCCACGCTCCCTCTTCCAGCTACAGCTTTCCTCCAGCACAGTCTGTCCCCAGCAGAGGACACGGCTGTAGCAGACACTTCATCAAGTTTGTGGCCCCTACCTGGCAGGGTTTGGACACACCTCCTCCACCTGAGGATTTCTCATACGAGCTGCTTCTCCGACAAGGTAGAAGCTGGGCTGGGTTAGCCGTCCTTGCAGCCAGGGCTCAGGCTAGAAGCTTAGACGTGCAATCAGGTGAGCAATGTGAAGCAGGGGCCCGAGTGGGGAGGCAGCCAGGCCGTGATACAGCAGGGCCCGGGCTCCCAGGGCTCGGTCCCTAGGGAGCTGGGCTGTCTGTGCTGAGTGACCAGCGCACAGCTGACTATAGTTGTCACTGCCCAGGGCTTTGGTTTGGGGTGGACTCTGGCTACATGAAACTGTGAAACTGGTGAAAATGGGCTTTGGGTGGGGCTTTTTTGTGGGTTTTTTTTATTTTCTTTTGGATTTTTTGTTTGCTTTGGTTTGGTTTGGTTTTTTGGATTCTAAAGAGCCCTAACCCATGTACTAGTATGCCTGGGAGCTCCATTCAAAATAAAGGGGGCCTCTGCTCAAAATTTCACTATGCATCGCAGGATAGCCATTCTCATCTATCTGTCCAAGTCTTAAAACTTTTTAAAATAAATTTTTTCCATTAAGAACAAGAGATTTATCTCTCCCAAAGACAATAAAAAGTTAAAGCACATACACACAAAAAAATAAGGCAATGATGGGACTATTGCACTTTTAAGTAATTACAAGAAGGAAGGGAGGGAGGGAGGGATGGAGGGAGGGAGGGAGGGAGGGAAGGAAGGAAGGAAGAAAGGATAGAGAAAAGAAAAAAGAAGAGGGAAAAGAAAAGATCAAGAAGATGACAGAGTGAAACCCACATCAAAATATTCTTTGCCAAAATCTAATGACAAAGCAAAGCTGGTTCCAAGCCTCCATTCCACCACACATGGCTCTTTGGAAGCAGGAAGCAAGTAAATAAAACCCTGAACAATTTCACTAATACCCCCCTCTTAGAGAGCAGCAAAAGGGAAACAGCTTAAGGCAACCTTTGGAGAATAAGTAAAATTTTCCCAACACTTCCTTGTCCTCCCAGAGAGGGAAATAAATGTTGGGACTCCCTAGAGGAAGTTACGCAGGAAACTCTTCCGTGTGGTTACAGCTGTGAAGGGTCAGACACCACCAGGCCGAAGCTTCTTCTCAACTGGACAGCGTGGAAGGTGCACAAGGACCTTCGCTCCCCATAAACGCGGAAACAGAGTAAGCCTGGGGTTTGAAGTGAAAATGTAACCGACAACAAAACAAATAAAGCCAGGAGAGAGAGGGAGTATGTGGGAATATTCTTCCATTTGTCATGGCAAGTCAATAATAGATACAATTTGAGAATTACCAATATAGACAGTTATACGAGTAACCACCGGAAAAACTAGAAGTAGTCTCTCACCACCCAAACCATCAGCAGAGAAACACCACACAAACAGGCTCAAAGAACAAAAAAGGAATCCAGGCACAGCGGCTTGGCCCTGCAGTCCCAGCTACAGCAGAAGCTGAAGTGGGAGGATCACTGGAGCCCAGGAGTTCGAGACCATCCTGGGAAAATAGCGAAACCTCATCTCTAAAAAAAAGTAATAATAATATAAAAGGAGGGGAAAAGGGCAATAAAACAGATACACTAGATGGGATAGTAACAGAATTAGGGCCCAGAAAATCTGTACAAGTGAGACAAATTTTTTTTTTTTTTGGCAAAAGATAGGTTACACATGTAGAAAACATAAGATTTGGTAGGGTATTTGCTCCAGGGGAAGCAGCCGTCTTATAGGAGGTCTAACTACCCCGAGACCACAGGGATGGAGTGAACACAAGTGGGCATTTTGCTGAGCTCCCAGCTGCCACCCTGCAACAACTCGTGGCATCTGGGGTGTCCCTACCCACTGAATCTGCAGATGACTATAGCCCAAGTCATTATTTGGTGCAATCACCTGAGACTGCCAAGCAGACTCCAAATTTCTACCAAAAAAAAAAAAAAAATCAAGAACAAAGTAAAATACTTGTTTTAAGCTGCTAAGTTTGGGGATAATTTGTGACGCAGCACCAGTAAATGGAATTCCAGGTAAATTCTGTTCAAAAAAACCAAGAAGAAAAGGGGGGTTAGGCAAGGAGAGGGAAGGGAGGGGAAGGCGAGGAGGGGAAGGAAAGGGAAGAGAAAAGAGCCAAGAGGAATTAGCCCTATCACATTTCAAAACATAATGAATTAAAATCCCGTCACTGGCTCATTTAGCAAATAAATATTCAAGATGTACAGGTCCACTGCAGGCTAGGCAGGAGAGAACAGTGGTGTAGGAAATCTTTGTTTATTAGGGGTTTGCATTTTAGAGAGAAAAACAAACAAATTTCTGGTAGTGTTAAGTACTCTGAAGGAAAACGGAAATCAGGACAAGTAAGCAGAACGTGCTTCTAGTAACAGAGGTGAGGGAGGCCCCTCGGAGACCCTGAGGACGGGGAAGGGACTGGGGGATTCTCTCTTTCGACTTGCTGTTAGGTTATAAACTCTGCAGCCTGTACTGGGGGCAAGTTGAAACATCTATCTGTATCCAAAATGCACATACCCCTTCACCTAGAAATCTCTTGCCTAGAAAAATGAACCTATGAAAATTCTTACAAGTGTTAGCATAGACTCCAACTCTCCATTGCAAAAAGGAGAAAAACTGAAGTGTCCAATCAACAGTACCTCATTAAATAAATTGCATCATAGTAATTCAGCAGATCACCACGAAGACTTTTACAAGATTAGCTGAGCTATACAGACAAGCAGTGAGCCTCAAGGTGCACGGTCAAGCGACACTGAGAAAGGTCACAACTGTGAGCCCCGAGCTCCCCTTCTCACTCCTAGAAAGAGAAGAGTGGAGCTGAGAGACCTGGACTTTTCATTTTGCCCCACTCTGAAGCACCTGAATTTTCTAACAAAATGCTGTACAAGTTTTACTTTTGCCTTGTTTTAGAGAGAGAAACACAGGGTCTCTCTGCAGTGACCCAATCACAGCTCACCGTAACCTCAAACTCCACAGCTCGCCAGAACCTCAAACTCCTGGGCTTTAAGCAATCCTCCCGCCTCAGCCTCCTCAATAGCTGGGACTACAGGTGCCCACCCAACACACCTGGCTAACTGTTTAATTTGTAAAGACAAGGTCTCACTATGTTGCCCAGACTGGTCTTAAACTCCCAGCCTCAAGCAATTCTCCCACCTTGGCCTCCCACGGTACTGGGATTACTGGCATAAGCCACAGCACTCGGCCTATCCTTTAAATGCTCAGGGGGTTACCTGAACCATGAATCAATGTATGACAGCTTCTCCCCAAAGAAAAAGTCCAGGTTGCTAAACAAGACAAAATTTGTTTTCTCTTCTGCTACTAGTTGTATTTCCAAAAAAAAAAACTAAATGGTATTTTCTTAATGAAAACTAAATACAGAAAGCCTTCTAACAACAAAATATTAAATTATGTTAACATATTTTCATTCTGTGCGTTGGAATAGGAAAACCTGCACCACCGCACTGCGGCAATCACTGCGATGAACGATGACCCAGGTAAACGCAGCGAAGCACCCTCACTGCTCAGAGTAACACCACCGGGGTTACCCCGGCTCTCCCACGCTGGCCAAGGAGGCACTTGCCCAAGCAGCTCACATCTGGAGAAGAAAAGATGGGCACCACACCCTCCCTGTCTTTCCTGCTGAGGGCTGCACTTTACTTTTCCAACCTCTCTTCTTTCCAGAGCTCAGAATGGTCCCCATAAACCAACCAAACGACCTCTGAGCACAAATGGACCCATCCCTTCTTGACCACCACGTCTGCCCACACTGCCAATCAAGGCTCCCTGGTCTCCTCCATGTATAGGAGAACTTCTCCTAAAGAAAGGGAATTCCTTGAAAACTTCCCAAAAAACAGAGAAAATGTTTCCTAATTCACTGGTTATTCACCATTTTTCTCCTGAGAAATGTCAGCAACCAGTTTTCCCAAGAGTAATAAAAACAAATATTTATTCTGAGCCTTTCTGGCAAGATCTTTCCAGGACCCACGTGGCTGACTCCTACACATTTTTCTGGCTCTCCTATCTTCTCTGACTTTCCCGTCTCCATCACGGGTCTTCCTCCAGTCAAGGCCCTGTCCTCTAGACTCCTGCCTCCACCAGCCTGTGCAGGTGGCTCCCTCCCCGCTACTTTTCAGTTTCCCACCTGTAGTCCCACGAACCATCTACTCTAACCCAGACTCCCACCCGCCGTGCAACTCGGGAGGCTGCACCATCATAGCACAGCCACCTCGGGGCCCGGAGCCCTCAGTCCCACACCAAAGCGCTACACACTCTGCTCCCAGAAGCTGCGGGTGCGTAACGCACAAGATATTGCTCCATTTGCGCTGACAGGTTTGTTCATGTGCAAATAACCCACCAGTTCCTCAGCAGGGCAGGACCAGCTTCACATCCACACCCACGCAGTGCTCACCTCAACAGGCACTGAGTGGCACTCCTCTGCCTACAAAAAGGAATAAGTAACATTTGTTTACAGGGTCTGAGCTGTAAAAATACCTGGTGTGACCTTATCCGCCGCCTGGCTCTTCAGGCAGGGGCACTTCCCATGCCTCAGCCTCAGCCCGCCCTTCCCAAGCTCTTACTGTTTCCCCATCACCTGGGAACTCCCAGGAATCCCCACCAGCCATTCTCGGTGCCAGGTACTCCTGTCTGTCTTAGAAGGTCACACTGTCACAGACACCGACAGTCTTCCCAGGTAAAGTCACAACTTTCTATGTGTCTCCACCAGGCCACAGGGCAGTGTGGTTTGGAAACAGCACTCAGATTCAATTTATAGTTAATAAAAGGAGGCTCAGAGAGGTTAAAGGATTAGCCAGTCACTCTTGGGTCACCTCACACACTTTCCTTCAAAACCTCCCTCTGACGGGGACACCTGCTCCTCGTCAACTCACCCACTGCCCAAAGATAGGGGTGAGAGTGCGGCTTTTGCTCCTAGAAGCAAGAGGGACAGCAGAGGGGATGTGGGGGACCCAGAGGACAGCAGGCTGCGGGGTATGACTACTGCTGTCACTGCCCAGCCATCCCCTGAAGCCGTCCCATGAGAGAACAGCTTTGCTCTTCCCATGCCTGGCTCTCCCACTCCCACCACGCACACAGCAGGACAGGCAACCCACAGTCTTCCAAACACTGACCCTACGTGGACTGTGACCAGGCCACAAGCCCAGTGGATCCCAGGCTCAGTCCACGCCACCCTCTCCACTACCACCCGGAGCAACCCTGCCGTCTCCCCACTTCCATCCCCACACACCCTCCCTGACCTTCTCCTCAAACACTCCCCCCAGATGGAGCTGCCCAGCAATCTCCAGTCTACAGCTGACTGTTGAACAACATGGGTTTGACCTACATGTCCACTTACACCCAGGTTTTCTTCCATAAAAGTGACACTTCGTGTGCTCACCTCTCCTGCCTCCCCTCCATCTCCTTCGCCTCTAACACACTGGGGACAGCAAGACTAACCCCCATCTCTCCTCCCCCTCAGCTACCCAGGGCGACAATGTCAAGGGTGACCACTTTACTGATGATCCACTTCCACTTCCGGCGCAGTGGCTCACACCTGTAACCCCAGCAGTCTGCGAGGCCGAGAAAGGTCGACTGCATGAGCTCAGGTCTTCAAGACCAGCCTAAGCAAGCGTGAGACCCCTGTCTCTACTAAAAGTAGAAAAACCGAGGCAAGAGGATCACTTGAGCCCAAGAGTTCAAGTTTGCTGTGAGCTATGACACCCCACCACTCTACCCAGCATGACAGAGTGAGACTCTGTCTCAAAAAAAAAAAAATTCAGTCTCACTGGGTTAAATTACAGGCATCAAAAGGCCACAGTCCTTCAGGAGGCTACAGGGAGAGTCCGTTCCCTGGCTTCTTCCAGCTTTTAGAGGAGCCGACATTCCTTGGCACGTGGCCCACCCCCGTCCCTACATCTCCTGCCAATGCCTGGGATCCTCCTCCGTCTTAGGAGGCCCCTAGTGATGACACTGGGCCAACATGAGTAATGCAGGACCATCTCCCCATTTCAAGATCCTTAACCTAATCCCATCTGCAAAGTCCCTTTTTGTTGTACCCAACTCATATTCACAGCTCCCAGGATCAGGACGCAGGCTTCTCTGGGGAACCATACTCAGCCACACTGAGCTTTTCAGCTTTTCTAGGTCTTCAGGGTTGGGTCAGTCCAACACCTGGTCCACCATTAGCAAAGGTGGAACTCGACACGCTGTTCACGTGTGTGTTATAAGGATTACTCTGGATGTCGTGTGAAGGGCAAATTGAAGGGGCGAGAGTACAAGTGGAGAAGCCAGTCGCGGAGCCACCAAAATAATGTGGGTGAGGGACACGTGGCAGAAGTAGGCATTTCTGAGGAAGAATCAGGAGGACTGTGTGGGCATGACAGGCTGAGCTGAGACGGTCCCGCCGGCATCTGGCTGGAGAACTGGGTGACTGGGGGTGTACTCCTTGACAGCAGAAAAGACACACAGCTGGGGGGAATGTGAGGGGCTTGGTTGGGGACACTCTGAATCTGAGGTGCCTGTGACACGTCCAAGGAGAGATGTGAACTTGGCAATGGGGTCTACTTCTGGAGTAGAGGGGAGGTGACAGCCTCAAATGTGAAGAACCCTGTGTGTATAGAGCGCCCAGGGTTCAGGGAGTGGGGTCTGGGCCAAGGGATGTCTCCCTATTGAGCAGAAGTGCTTTGGTGTCACTCCCTGCCCTTGGTGTGCCCACTGCAAACGTGTCCCTCACTGCCCTTGGTGTGCCCACTGCAAACGTGTCCCTCAGGGGGCAATGCATGGTTGTCATTACCAAGGAGTATGGTCATGTCCCGTCACTGCCTTTGCCCACCTCAGGTCAGGGTGATCCTGGGGACTCTCTGAGTCTGGGCTGCAGCTGTAGACGTCTGTCCATCATCTCATGTAGAGGAGCCCCTCTGCCTACCAGTGAGGCCCCCACGGCAGCACCTGCCACCACTCTCGGTGCACGTACCATGGCCCTCAGCAACACAGACACTCCCAGATGCAGTCATAGTGAAACTCAGACCCAAGCTTTTAGACCAGAGGTCAGCAAATTATAACCCTCGGGCCAAATCTGGGTGCTATTTCTATGAATAAAGTTCATAAAATTCCTTGATGAATTTAATTGTCTACAGCTGCCTTTAGGCGACAACAGCGTGGAGGACTCACTGCAGAACAAGGTGTGAGCCACAAAGCTTAAAATATTTGCTACCTTGTACAGGAAAAATGTTGTCAACCCCTGGTCTAGACATGTCCCTCCCTCGGTGCTTGCTGTGACTCCTGCATCGTGTTGAAGGATGCGGAGGGGACAGTTCTCGAGTTACCCACCTGGCTCCTGCCCAGTGGAGGAGGGCAGTGGGCTACAGTACCGTGTCCCTTCTCAGGGACCCAAGAAGCTCTTTCACTTCCGATCTCTCTCCCATCTCCTCAGAGTCTGTAAGAGCCTGTTAGCTCCCAAAGCTCAGACCCCAGCCCCTACCCCAGGTAGATTCTGAGAAATGGCTCTGTTAGCTCCCAAAGCTCAGTCCCCCAGTGCCTCCCCTCCATAGATTCCGAGAAATGGCTTCAGAATGAGAAGGCACGGAGAGACCCTACATTCCCAAACCCCCCCCAGTTCCCGGTGAACAAACAATAGGAGAAACTTTCTCAAGCTGTAACCCCGCCCTGAGCTAACCGCAACAGTCCGCTTCTATACAAGCTTGCTTGCCGTGCGGCACTAAAAAGGTATAAAGTCAACCTGCCTTCCACTACGGGACCGCCTGCCTTTGAGAGCAGTGGTCCCCTGCGCAGCTGTAATAAATCACCAGTTGATTTTTACCTGAGTGGGGTCCGAGTCTATCTTTACAGGCTGCGACGGGTACTACAAGTCCAACTCCCAGCCCCAGACCACTTTCTCCTTCCTGTTCCTTTCTGCTTCCATCACATCCCCCATCCTACCATCCTGGGGCTTACAAATTAAACAATCTTCAGGCCACCTAGCTTTGCTCTCAGAATATAAAGCAAAGCTTCTGGAATAAGGTTCTTTTTCTCTTGCAACAAAGCCTGCTTTTCATGACCGTTGTCTCTCTAGAGACTCAAGAAAGTCAGAGTAGGGACTCAAAGCTGAGTAATGAGTTCCTTGTTCTAGATAATACCTGCTATTTCCCCCACCCCCCAGCAATGAATGCCCTTGATTTAATGGTGGAAGAGCTGCAGGGTAACATGATTTCCAGGAAGTAAAAAATGGGTCAATTTAAATGTTCAAAAATGTTATTCTTGCAATAACTATAGTGAGGTCCAAAAAGTTTGCACCAGGCAGTGGAAAGAGAGGTATGGAATGAAACTGGGAAAACTGGGGCAAGCCTCCAGGGAGAGCCCGCTGGAGACAGGCTCTGCTAAGCGGTAGGAGACGTGAGCGGGTCCCCTGGAGTTCTCTCCCACCGATGGAGATCGTGTGGGTGAAGAGGAGAAAAGGGCCATTGAAAGTTGGGAAGACAAGATCAGTTACTGGAAGACGAGGCAGAGAGAACAATTTCAGCTCAGCCCCTGAGGAGATGCTTTAACTGAGATAGGACTCTCTGCACCCAGAGTCCACACGTCCAAAGTTCCAAGAGCAAAAGCAAAAATATGACAGAAAGTCAGGTGACTAAGGCTACTCAGAGAAGCACAGATGGACCCAGGCCTGCAGACACCCATGTTCTTACAGCACGATGCACGCTCGTAGGCAGAAGCTGAAAGAACACCGCACTCATCAAGTAAAGAGCCTCCTTTCCACCTCTTTAGCTCCCAAAGTGAGAAGTCCTGCCCCAGAGCAGACGTTCTGCATATCAGAGCAACAGGTGGGCAGGAGAGGCGGCTCACCAGTGCCCCAGGCATCCAAAGGTAGAACCTGCCAACTAAAGTGCCTAAAATGCCTCTAATATCTTCATGACTCACAGTCAGAAGATGGCATGTATCCTGCGTGACAGAGAGCAGAGCCTGGGACCTGCACGTGGGTGGGCCAGCCCCCTCTGGCATCCTTCCTCCTCCTGCACCGTCTCCTTTAGCAAAGCCTTGTGAGAATATTCCCCGAGGGAGTCTCTCGGGTCCTTTTAGTTGTCCATCCCTGTGTCATTGCTGCAATTCTTAAAATTTCAATAGATGGTCCAGAAGATGAAGTTGAACTCTCGCAGATAAGCAAAAGGCAAAGAAATGGGAAATATGATTAAGTAAACAGGTTAAGTAAAGACTCCTAGGATATCAACACAGGAGGTCAAACACCCAACTAACAGGAGATCTACTAATAAATGAACAAAGATGTAGCAGCCCGTATACCCTATGGCTAGGAGGAGTGAGAGTTATAAGAAATACCTGTATAGCTCAATAATGGAACACCTTGGTGAAAAGGGCACGGAGAGGGATTTAGCTCTCCTAACAAGCAGAGAGATCAGGAGACTAGAGCATTGGTGAACTGGCAGACTCTACACCTGTGGTGTTGAGCGGCACAAGGTTAGTCTTATATTAGGCTGGAGGAGAAGGCAGTGGGGAGCATGCGCATTCTATCACAGACCGGCTTACTCTGACTCTGTCTCCTCTCCTCCTGCCCGCAGAACGCCAGCACGGCGTCTCTCTGCTGAAGATCACTAAGCTCTGCTAAAGACTAAGATCTATCTTTCTAAGAAGACTGCTTTACTCTCTCTAAGACACACTCCCACCCACCCCATCAGCTAAAGTAAAGCCCTCAGGCACCTAAGAGAAATTGTTCCTAAGCAAGGTAGCTTAGCGTCCCCGCCGGAACCTCGTTAAGCCAGGCCGAGACCTGGCCAGTCCCGGGCCCTGACACAAAGAAAAGGGAGGTGAGGAAACCACCGGAGAACAGAATTCACGTTAAAGGGAGAACACACCGAGCAGCTAAGACCCTTCACTAAATTCCACAAAATATCACAACACCACAAACAAAAAGCAGACTCTAAGCTTCTGGAAAAGAACAAGGTTATGTTACCAACCAAAGATGACCGGACCTGCACTGGGCATGTCTTCAATGAGCTCAGACGCGGAGACAATGGCACACCTGGCAACGAAGAAGCAACAACAGAATGGGGAGAATGCTGAACTCTGAGGAATACCAGGGCCTGAGCTAAGGAGCAGACTTTGCATTTCACTTGGCTTTTCCTACTGTCTGCATTTTTAATTTCCATGAACATATATTACTTTTATCATCATCATAATCCCACCATAAAGTACGTACAGTATATACAAAAACTATGTGCCTTTCCTCCCAGGAGAACGCATCACACCAGGGCTCTTTCTCCACACAGAAATATTGTTTCTCTCTCTCTTCCCTCCCCCCCCCACCCCAGACTCCAACCCTCTTGCTGAGAAGCAGGTCTCTTGACTACTGAGAACAGCCACAGGCATGTAACTTCTGCCGGGCAAGCACCTTGCTTGGAGGGTTCCTTAATCTTGGAGTTTTTTTGTTTGTTTGTTTGTTTGGGTTTTTTGTTATTGATGTTATAGCAAGAAAAAAATAAAGTATGAAATACACATATATTAATATAAACTACTTTTATTTACTTATTTTTTTGAGACATAGTCTCACTTTGTCACCCTGGGTAGAATGCCGTAGCACAGCTCACAGCTCAAACTCTTAAACTTAAGTGATTCTCTTGTCTCAGCCTCCAGAGCAGCTGGGACTACAGGCACCCGCCACAACGTCTCTATCTTTAGAGACGAGGTCTCGCTCTGACTCAGGCTGGTCTCAAACCTGTGAGCTCAGGTGATCCACCCGTCTCGGCCTCCCAGAGTGCTAGGCTTACAGCCATGAGCCACGTGTAAGTTATTTTTAATATATTCTTTTTTTTAGAAAGACAGACACTGTTGAGAAGAAGCTATTTACTCCTTGTTGTGACAGAGAGCTCTGTTAACACACTCACATTACTGGGGTGTTACTGCCTCATCTTGAAAAGAGACAGCTCTGTTACCACACTCTCCATGGCACCAGAAGGCAAAGGCAGGCACAGAGAGAGGCCTGGGTGCCACCAATGCTGAGCTTAGTGAACTGGCAGGCGCAAAGCAAATGCCACATTTCTCTACCTTTTTCTGACACTGGGTCAAACATCAGTTTCTGAAAAAGTAGTATCCCTTTGTGAATGGTTTAAAGAACTCTGTGAGGTATAACTGAAAAAATGACTTTTTTAGAATCTTTTGATGCTCATGGTGACTAACCTGCTTATTAACATGTTAACCAGGTATCATTATCACGGCCCTTTCAAACTCTGCTGAGGGCTCCAAAAATGTATTTCAAAATTACTATCCATATTCACTCCGAAAGCTATTATCTATAATTTCTCATCATAGATGAGACGCCAGCACTTCTCTTATAATTAGATAACCTCAAGATTTATTTTTCAATGGAAAGTATGCTTTTGCATGAAGTTCCAAATTTCTCTATTTTCTCTATGAAAGAATAAGCTTAAATTTAAGGACTTGTTTTAGAATAACCTGCATGTGTATGTGATAATTATGTCACAGGCTCTAGAAGCTGCTAATGCAAAAGAAGCAGTTTGTTTACATTTATTATGTCTTGAATACCTGTCTCACCACCTCATCTTCCTCCCTGCAGAAAATGAGGGTATTTGAACATCTTCCATTCCTGTGGCTCCATAAGTGTCTGCCGCCTCACCTCATTGCACTGAGTCCTTTAGGTAAAATACGACACTCTCATCAACAGTTGGAGGTAGGGATAAGAGCAGTCCATGATTAGAAATTGAAATATTAACTCCAAAACATGGTATCAAAAATGAGGAGACAGTCAAAATGTATAAATTTACAGTTATGCAATGAGTAAGTTCTGGCAAGTATAGTTAATAACACTGCCTTGTATACTGGGAATCTGCTAAGGGACTAGATGTTAAATGTTATTCCCACCCCACCCCATGCGCCCACACTTTGTGCTGGATACATCGATTAGCTTACCTGGGAATCACAACACAAGGTGTGCTCACACGGAAACACACAATGCACACCTTAAACACTCACAGGCTTTTCTCAGTCAGTCATACCTCAATAATGCTGGGGAAAAAAATCAGATTATCTAAAATGCCGAAAGGCCTTCACAGGTAGGCCTGAAGCCTGGACATGCTGGGAAACGTAAGACCTGGAAATTGCACCGTAGATTCATCTGGCCTCCAGAAAGCCTGGGCTGCACCTGCCTGTCACCAGGCCAGCACAGAGCCAGAACCTCCAGAAAAGCTACACTGAGCCATTACACTCACCACCTCACCAGAAAGACAAAGGTGCTTTTCAGACCACCGTAAAGGGGCCTCCTCCCTATCAGGAGATGCTCCCAGCAATAGGTACATATGGGAAACCACGGAAAGTGAAGGATCTGCAACTGGAGAGAAAACCGTGCCCTTTGCTACTGTCAACTCCTGTCCTTCCAAGACCGTCGCCCCGAAACAGCCCTGCAAGATGCCTGTCACATGGTTTGAACTCACCAACACACACGGACACAGTATAAAGTCATCTGAAGAAACCATGCCAGGGTTTATCACAATTTCTTTACTCTTCGATAAAACCATGGGATACGGTACTTTTGACCTTTCCAAAATTCCAGTTCAAGATTTCCCCACTAAAAAAGGCAAATACAAAGGGAAAAAAAAATTTTCCCTTACGTATTCAAACTATGTAGACTGTATATTGTACAATGTTCAAGGTCAGTTTTCTTTTGAAAAAGTCTTCAAAAATGAACCAGGGACAGGAAATGGTTGTGCGGGTTTCTTCCTGTGGGGCGACAGGGTGGAAGATGGGGGCAGCAGGAATTTGAGGAAAGTACAAAGAAGCCATTTGGCTTCAGTGAGAGGCGCAGTAATCAGTCTGGAGTACTAACATAAAGTGCAGATGTAAATAGACTGTTACAGATAACAACATAACACCACAAGAATGGAGACGCATGGGAGGCAGCAGTTAGAATTTGTGAATATATATTTCTCAAAAGAAGATGTACAGGGCGGCGCCTGTGACTCAAAGGAGTAGGGCGCTGGCCCCATATGCCGGAGGTGGCAGGTTCAAACCCAGCCCCGGCCAAAAACTGCAAAAAAAAAAAAAAAAGACGTATAGAGGGCAAGTATATGAAATAATGCTGATCATCACTAATTCCCAGGGAAATGTGGATTAAAACCTCAATGAAAGACCACCTCACACCTGTTAGAATGGCTTTTATTCTTAGGGGGCACCTGTGGCTTAAGGAGTAGGGGGCCAGCCCCATACGCTAGAGGCGGTGGGTTCAAACCCAGCCTCAGCCAAAAACTGCAAAAAAAAAGAAAAAAAGCCAAAAGATAACAAAACGTTAAGGCTGTGGGAAAAGGGAATCACCATCAGGGGGTTATGTAAATTAGTACAGTTGCTATGGAAAACAGGATAGCGGTTCCTCAAAAATTTTAAAATAGTGCTGGGCGCAGTGGCTCATGCCTATAATCCCAGCGCTCTGGGAGGCTGAGGTGGGCGGATTGCTTCAGCTCAGGAGTTCAAGACCAGCCTGCGCCAGAGCAAGACCCCATCTCTAAAACAATATCCGGGCGTTGTGGTGAGCACCTGTACTCCCAGCTACTCGGGAGGCTGAGCCCAAGAGTTTGGGGTTGCTGTGAGCTGTGACACTACAGCACTCTACCGAAGGCGACATATTGAGACTGTCTCAAAAAAAAAAAAATTAAAAACAGAGCTACAACATGATCAGCAACCCCATTTCTAGGTATGTAACCAAAAAAAGCAATGAAATTGACAAGGAAGCACTGTCCCCACACCTGTGTTCACTGCCACGTCCTCCTCAACAGCCCAGAGACAGAATCAAAGTAAGTGCCAGTAACAGATGAGCGGATGAAGAAAGTGCGGTAAGTGTACACAGTGGAATACTACTCAGCCTTAAAGAAAGAAGGAAACCCTGTCCTTTGGGACCACATGCATGAACTTAAGAGCACCTCACGCTCAGTAAAATAAAGCAGGAACAGAAAGTGACACCTGAGATCACTTATCTGTGGAACCTAAGACATTCAAACTCATAGATGCAGAAAATACAATGGTTACCAGAGGCTGGGGGAGGGGGTGGGGAAATAGGGGAATGTTGGCGAAGGGGTAAAAAGTGTCAGACAGAAGGGGTAAGTTCCGAAAATCTGCTGTATGGCAAGGTGACTAAGGCATTGTGTATTTGGTAATTGCTAAGACAGTAGGTTTTAAATTGTCTCACCACAAAATCATAAATATGTGAGGTGATGAGGTGATGGGTATGTTAAGAAGCTCAATTTAATCATTCCACAATGTATTCACATATCTAATCACCACACTGTATACCATAAATATACACAATTTTTATTTTTCAATTGAACAAAGTTATTTTTAAAAAGGTTCAAGTATGGCTGCCTACAACAAACTTATAGTAATGTAGTATGTTTAAATTAAAAATATGGAAAAAGATATACTATGAAATAACATTCACAGGAAAGTTAGCGTAGCTATATAAATAATCAGACAAGGTAGACTTCGGTAGGGGAAAAAAATACCTGGGGCAAACAGGAACAGTACATTCTATGAAAAGGGCCTTTTCACAAAGAGGACAAACAACTCTAAATGTGGACACACTTAAAACCACAACATCAGAAAAGATAAACCAAAAAAACCCTGATGAAAGTAAACGGGGAAATTTAAAAATGCAGAATTACAGTTAAAAATTTAAGTATTCCGGCTCAGCGCCTGTGGCTCAACAGGCTAAGGCGCCAGCCACGTACACCTGAGCTGGTGGGTTCGAATCCAGCCCAGGCCCACCAAACAACTTGGGAGGTGGAGGCAAGAGACTCGCTTGAGCCCAGGAATTGGAGGTTGCTGTGAGCAGTGATGCCACAGCACTCTATCCAGGGTGATAGCTTGAGGCTCTGTCTCAAAAAAAAAAAAAAAATTTAAGTATTCCTTTCTTAGCATAACAGATGGAACTAGCAGCTAAAAAATAATCAAGAATACACAAGAAGTGAACCAAATCAACAAACAACAGAGGGCATGTGTGCCTGTGTGCGCGTGTGTGCATGTGTGTGTGTGCACACGTGAGACTGAGGGGCCTACAAGCAATGACCACCCCATCCGATACCCGTCTCCATTAAAAGGCAGCAGGGCTCCTAGCAGACACGGCAGGGCTGGAGCAAGGAGGAGCACAAGGTAAGCCTGGAACATCTTCGTGTGTAAGCAAGTCAGGAATGCACAGTGTATAATGCAGACGTGTTAGGGCAGTTTGAGCATCAAAATAAATAATGACAGTATACGACAACCCAGTAAATAAAACAGGTGGCTGTGAGTCTACATTGCTACAAACTTTAAAATGAATATGCATGTACATAAACGAGAAAGAAAGGGAAAACTCTTCTTACGCTAGAGTAACAACTAAACATAGAGGGAATGATGGAAAGAGAGAATCATGATTTGGAAACCCTCACAGCTGAGGGGAAAGCTGAAGGCAGAGGCTGGACCACACACAGGATGTTAGCATAATCTCAGAATAGTCCCCTGCAAAATACAATCAAAGGGGTACTGTTGAATTTAAATTTAAAAAGACAACACCCAGCCGAGAGCAACGTCAGAATCACCCCTGGTGGGATGGGTGGAGGTCGAGGCCTCTGGACGGGACTCAGGAGAAGAGCACAGCCTCCTTTCTGGGACAGGCCTGCTAAAAACGCAAGAGCTGAGTTTGGCCATGAGGATAAATCAGACCCACCAGGTTCAGAGTCATCCTATAGAATGTGAGGCCTGTGCTCGTTACGACAGAAAACGTGAACCACACAAAAAGACTGGGGACAGTGAAGAGGCACGACACAAACACGTATTCCTGGGCAGGATTTGGGCTAAAGAGGGAAAAGAAACTGTAGTTGTGGGCGGCGCCTGCGGCTCAGCGGGTAGGGCACCAGCCGCATATACCAAAGGTGGTGGGTTCAAACCGGCCCCCAGCCAAATTGCAACAAAAAAACAGCCAGGCCTTCTGGCCAGCACCTGTGTCCCAGCTATTTGCGAGGCTGAGGCAAGAGAATCACCTAAGCCCAGGAGTTGAAGGTTGCTGTGAGCTGTGACATACGGAGGTTGATAAAGTTAGACTCTGTCGCTACAAAAAAAAGAAAGAAAGAAACTCTAGTTGTACAGTCAGTGACACTGGAATGGGGTCTATGGATTGGCTGGCAATGTTTTCTTCAATGTTGATTTCCTAACATGGAGCAAGTTATGTTGGTTATATAAAGAGCGTCCTTAATTAAGGGAACTATACATGGCATTTTTTAGGACATCATGTCTACAGCTTGCTCCCAAAAGGTTAAGAAAAAAGGCTTATGATAACTAATACATTTTTTTCCCACAGAGAAAGAGAAACTGCATAAAATAAGTACAAGCCAAGGAGCAAATGGAGTAAAATACTTCCAATTAGAGAATTCAGGTGAAGTGACACAGGGGTTCCTAGTTCTGTTCTGCCACTTTTCTTTAAGTCGGAAACCATTTTTTAAAATTCTAGCACAGAGTCTGCCTATGATCATTTCAATGCACAGCACCTACAAATGGCTAGGACTTTATACCTGGAGGCCCACAGGGTCTTTTCCTTATCTTTAAAATCCATTACTTTATGGGGATGTATCTCAAATGTGGACTATTCTCCACTGATTTTTCTTCCCAGTTTATGCAGTGTATCCTTTCAAGTTTTTCTTTGATGTCACAAAAGTTTTCTTGCATTACAGTTTTAAATACTTATTTTATTCTTCTATCCCTGGATGCTCTAATTATACACATACAATATGTATTGTATATGGTATATTGTATATTGTTTTATTTTTCTATCCCTGGATGCTCTAATTATACATATATTGGATCCTCTTTTCCTGTCTTCTATATTAATTTTTCTCAACTTATATTATCCTTTTATTTTGTTCATTTCATTTCTTTTCATCCTCTATTTTTATTTCTGCCCTTTCTATAACACACATTTCTCTTGTGTTCCTTCTAATTTAATCTTCTTTTGTGAAATTTTTTCCAAATTCTTTCCCAACATCTGTTTTCCTTTCCTGTTATCTAGTCATATCTTTGACAGGTTTTTAAGTTTCTGATTGATACTACTCTTGAAAACCTTTGTTTTCTTTTAGCTTATACTGATTATTGGTTTGTACTATTTCTGGTGTGCTCTCATTTTCCACAGCACCATATGTTCATACTCACTGAATAAATTTTGTATATTTTATCGCATTCCCTTTTCATTGCCCATGTTTAAATGGGATGAACTTTCCTGGGCTCTACTAATCTAGGAAAGGCCCCAAATAGGAACTCTCCATGTGTCCACTTATTTGTTTCTTAGCATTAAGTCCAGAACCTTTGTAAAGTTCAGGAAGATCTCTTGCCTCTGGTCCTCTGCTCCAGCTCTGGAACTCTGAAGGCCTTACTTCCCAAGGCTGTGCTCTCAGCTTCTGGCGCTCTCTTTTGCTGTCAGAGCAGATTCTGCAATCTCCTTTCATGGGGTCCCTCTCTCCACCTTCACCATCTGAACCCACGCTCTCTTGACATCTGTGTTCCTTTCCTGCTCAATTTGGTTTCCAGTCATTTCTGCTCGGTGCAAGGCTCCGTCCTTCTAGAAGGGAGGGTTAACTGTGCCTTTCTCTAATTTTCCAAGACTTATGTCACCATCACAGTTATTGTCACTGACTCTCCCACATCCTCATGCATGTGCTGTTCTCACCTGCCAAAGCCTGAGAGGGTCTTTCCTTGCTCTCAGAGGAACCCATTCCACTTCAGGGGTGGGCCACCCATGGTGGTGCTGGTCCCCACAGTCTTTCCATCACTCCCTGAGGCCACTGCTGCTCTGGACAGGCACTATTGCTGCCTGTGGTCCTACCACACCCGCCCAGTCCTGGGCCACAGGGGCCCCATACTTTTGTGGAGCATGCCCTCTCTTGAGTTTCTTCGATGGTTGAATTTGGAAAAAGTAAATTTCACAAAAGAAAAATAAATTAGAAGGAGCATAAGAGTAAATGGAAAGGACAAAAATAAAAATAGAGAATGAAAAGAAATGAAATGAAAATGATTAGTTTAGTTTTCAGGAGATCAGGAGAGACGGGAAAACCATTGTGCCATGACGAATGTACTGCCAGAAAACACGTTCTAAAAGGTACAAAACGGAGGGCCAAAGAAATAGAGACACACCTCATTCCTGAACAGGAAGATTTAATGTGACAAAACTCTCAGGGCTTCCAAAAGAGATCGATAATTATAATGCAATTCCAATCCAAATCCTAAGAGGTCATATCAGAAACCACACACAGATATTTAGCACACCACCTTCCTAGACTCAAACATAAAGAATTAGAAATCTTGAATAGACCTATATCAATCACTAAAATAGCATCAACAGTACAGTCTCTCAAAAAAGAAAAGTCCAGGACCAGATGGCTTCACATCCAAATTCTATCAAACCTTTCAAGAGGAACTAGTACCTATATTATACAACCTTTTCCAAAGCATAGAAAAAGAAGGAATACTTCCAAACACATTCTATGAAGCAAATATCACCCTGATCCCCAACCAGGAAAGGATCCAACAAAGAAACACAAATATAGACCAGTATCATTAATGAATATTGATGCAAAAATATGCAGTAAGATCTTAGCAAAACAGAATTCAACAACACATCAAAAAAATTATACACCATGATCAAGCTGGTTTTATTCCAAGGTTACAGGTTTGGTCCAACATACACAAATCTATAAATATAATACATCACATCAATAAAATAAAAAACAAAGACCACATGATTCACTCAATTGATGCAGAAAAAGCCTTAGATAATATCCAGCATCCTTTCATGATCAGAACACTTAAGAAAATTGGCATTGAAAGGACACTTCTTAAACAGATAGAGGCTATCCACAGCCAATAGCATATTGAATGGAATAAAACGAAAAACATTTCCACTCAGATCAGGAACCAGGCAAGGATGCCCACTGTCTCCACTGCTATTCAACATAGTAATAGAAGTCTTAGCCATTGCAATCAGGCAAGAGAAGGCGATTAAGGGTATCCAAATAGGGTCAGAGGAGATCAGACTCTCACTCTTTGCTGATGATATGATCCTATACTTGGAAAATCCCAGGGATTCAACATCAAAACTCCTAGAAGTGATTTTGTATTCTCAGGATACAAAATCAATACTTATAAGTCAGTACTTTTTATATATGCCAACAATAGTCAAAGACTATTCCTTTTACAATAGTGCCAAAGAATATGAAATATCTGGGAATTTACCTAACAAAGGATGTGAAAGAACGAGAAGATTTAATATGACAAAACTCTCAGTGCTTCCAAAAGAGATTCATAATTGTAATATAATTCCAATCCAAAAGTGCTGTGGCTGTTCTTCCTAGATAACTATGAAACTCTGAGAAAAGAAATAGCTGAAGATTGTGAACTGTGCTGCTATAAACACTTGAGTACAAATGTCCTTCCTTAGGGTAAAAGTCTTTCTTTGGGGTAGATAGCTGGTAGTGGGACTGTAGGTTCAAATGATAGGTTTACTTTTCTTTTTTTTGGCAAGCATGAAACAAATGAGGAAGAGAAAGGTAGGTTAATGGAGTAAGAGCAAGAGCAAGATACGTTTGCCATGGACACCGAATTGGCCTCCACTGCCAGGGAAGTGGGCCAAGAGGCCTACTCTTACTTTGAGGAATAGAGGTATTTCCTTATTAAAATCCTCAACTGTTCAGATGAAGTG
>CAUYON010050773.1:0-48108 GCA_963573935.1 Arctocebus calabarensis | reverse complement strand
TATAGTGATCAAGAAAATGCCATGAAGGCTATCTGTAACAGTACGATGAAAACATTTCTGAATGTATATGAATCATGCCCTATGATTGCACCAATGTACAGAATTATGATTCAATAAAATTATAAAAAAAAAAAAAATTCTCCTAAGTGTTCTACTGTTGTCCCTAAGCTAAACCTCCATTACGATTGTAACATCATGGCATCCTACTCTGCCCAGGAAGCTTCTCCCATTCCCTTGCTCCCCGTTCCCCTCAAATAAGAGGATAAACATTTATGAGTGATATCGATTTTCTAGATTGTGGGTAGTAAGGACAAATTTCCCTGGTGTACCTTTGGTTTGGGCCACTTCTACACAGTACTTAAACAACTAGATTATTCTTTTAACTCAGTGAAAGACACATATCAGACCTACTCACATAGAATCGCGAGCATCACATAAACTGTTTATTTCTTTTGCATTTTATTTTATTTTTAACTTTTCAGCTGACTGCTTCTGTGTTAATGAAAAGACAAAAACATTTATTCTTCACTTGTTCCAATCAAACTACAGTCTCTGAAACTCTCAGACCAACTCCAGCAATCAAACCAGTTTTTTTTTCCAGTCAATTATTTCTGTCAAGAGGGCAGCCAGGTGCTAAACTGTCGGATAACCATTCGCCAGATGGCTTTGGGTGTTTGAGTGAAATATCACCACGTATTCTGAACAAGCCATTTGCAATGAGATGATACTCCCACATGGCTCTCTCCCTCAGTTTCTCCTTGTGCAGAACTGGGGCATGAATCTAAGTCACTTGCATAATTTGATTTATAAAAGGTGCATGTCTTAGTATCTATTTGAGCTGCTATGACAAAAAATAGTATAGCTTGGGTAATTTACAAACACCATACATTTATAATTTACAGTTCTGATAAATACAAGAATAAGGCACCAGCAGATTCCGTGTCTGGTGAGGACGCCCTCTCTGCTTCAAAGATGGCGCCTTTCATGGGTTTCCTCAAGTGGAAGAAAGGGCAAGTAAGTTGCTGAAGCCTCTTTTATGAGGCATTAGTCTCTTTCACAAGGGCTAATCCATAACCTAATCACCCCTTGCCTGTTAATACTATCACACTGGGGATTAGGTTTCAACATATACATTTGAGAGAGATACAAGCATTTAACCCATAGCAGCTCTTTATAAATTTAATGAATAAAGAAACTTCATGAACTATAAAGATTCCAAACAGCCCCTTATCTTGTCTTTATTCATCCTAATCTCCTTGATGAGAAGTTCTCCTCTCTGTGGTGAGTTCTTCCCCTGATGCTCTGATCTCTGCTATTCTAACTTCCTTTGACTCCCTTGTCCCTCTATTACGCTCTGTATTTTTTTGGTTTTTGTTGTTTCTTTTCTGGTACCTCATTCTTCTCTGCCTACAATTGTTCACAAAACTCCCATATTTGCCATCCTTCTCTCTCCTCTTCTCTCTCCCTTTGTTATCTCCTAGTCACCCTCCACACACCTGGTTCCTGCAGCCATCACCCTCCTGGATCCCATCAGCAACGTTTCAAGTCCCAAATCCACAGACACTTACCAGGCTGCAACTTGCAGGACTTGGTGTTAGTATTTGGCCCAGCTCTGCACTCCATCCTTCTCTTCTCTTTCTTCTCTTAGCCTCTTAACGTTCCCTTTGTTTTTTCTTCTTGCTACTCTGCCTCTCCCCTCTCAAGCCCTTCTGGTTCCTCTGCTGGAATTAAACATATACATTCCAGTACCTCCTGCTCAAAAGTCTTCTCTTCTCATTTCCTGACTTTTCTACCCTGTGGCTTGAAGTGAGCCTTTAGCACTGATGATTCCCAAATCTGTGGTTCCCATCTAACCTTCTTCTTGAGCAATAGATCCACATATCCACCTGGCTGCTGGATACTGGGATGTGTATCCAGAAAGCTTAATGATTTCAAAATATGTAAACGCAAACCTAAATTCCCCCCTGTCCTCAAAAATTGAGTTCTCTCATTCTATTTCCTCCTTTTAATACTGGCACCAAGATTCATCCAGTCACCAGGTTAGAAATGTTACAGATATATAATGTCTTCCTCAGGCTTAAATCCCAAAGTCACATTTGTCGCCATATCCAGTGACTTTTTCTCAGAAATGGCCCTCTCGCTTGTGACAGCTACCATCTTGGTTCAGGCATCTCATCAGCATGGTTGTTAATCTCCTAACTGGAGACCCTAACCTTGGGTATCCCCTCTCAGTCCCACCACAGTGAGTTAAAACTTGTGACTGTCTTGCTTAAAATTCTTCACTGCCTTCTCATTTCTAACTTCAGGAGGTTATAAGCTATTTTTAGCAGTGTGACCTTTCTCTTCAAATATATTCTTATGTAGAACTCCATTGTGTGAAGCAGATCTACTCCATGCTGCTTTGGATTAAGTGGACCTGGAGGGACCAGGATCCTCCCCTGCTTGCCACTCTCTCACTGCCAGGCAATACCCTGGAAAGCACTTTCATAATGAAGGACTGATTGAAAAACATTGAGAGAATAATGTCCAAATGACATGAATTAACATATCAGGAGACTGGGGTAGAATGACTGCTACTACCGTTATCACTATCATTGTTATCTTAGCACCTGCCACTAGAATTTTGCTTACAGAGGACACTGGCTCTGAGAAAATGGAGAAATACTTTTCCACCCAGGGCTTAGAACAATAGGTCCTGGGTGAGAAGTTATGCTCACCCATGCTTAGACCACAGTTGTTGCCATATTTTCAGAGGGGAGGATGCATCTCACCCACCTGAAAAATGGGGAAGGTTCTTTGACAAGGGAAAGGGCAAAGGAGAAAAGAGAGGCCAGGTAAGAGTGAAAGTGAAGAGAGAAGCCAGAGAATATAAAGGTGATCTAGTGTGGGAAAAAGTATTTTTAATAATAAAATCTTGGTGGCAATGTCTGAAAAGGGAGCTCAGAGAATAATGGTATCCAAGTTAATGTTTTTAAAAATTGGGGGATTTTTTGGCTCAGCACCTATAGCTCAGTGGCTAAGGTGCCAGCCACATACACTGGGGCTGGTGGGTGGAACCCAGCCAGGGCTTGCTAAACAACAATGACAACTACAACAAAAAATAGCTGGGCACTGTGGTGGGCACCTGCAGTCCCAACTACTTGGGAGGTTGAGGCAAAAGAATTGCTTAAGTCCAAGAGTTTGATGTTGCTGTGAGCTGTGATGCCATGGCACTCTACCAAGGGCAACATAATGAGATTCTGTATAAAAAAAAAAAAATGGGGGATTTTGTTTGTTATGGTTTGCTATGAAGCACATGATAGAAACCCTCTGCATGTCTCTTTGGGTTGAATAAAATCAACTTTACAAGGACTTCCTGTGACTACATTAACATTGGAAAGTGTATGTAGCTGAGTTTTGCATCCACACCAATGGAGGTTAAAGAAACAGTATATACAGACACAGGAAGCATAAGCACAGTGGGTCTAGGAGAATGTAAGCCCCAGACATTTTCAAAAAATGTAGGAAAGGACAAGGTGAATCCCAAGCAGTGGTTTGAGGGATTGCTCAAATAAACAAATCTCTAAGGCCCAAGAGGCCCCATCTGAAAATCATTGATAGTGTGAGTTTTTAATTGTTAATCACAGAATGTTAGTGATGAAACTAAGTTGACACACTAAAGACTAGTTCCAAATGAACAAGGTACCATAGGATGCTCAGGAATCCTTCAGTTGCAAGGGAGATCAAACTAATTCAGAACTGTTGTTGGTATACTATTGATTTGTGTACATTGATTTTGTAACTTGAGACTCTGCTGAATTTACCAATTCCTGGAGTCCCTTGGAAGAATCCTTGGGTTTTTTAGATAGAAGAGCATATCATGAGCAAAGAGATACTTTGCCCTTTTCTCCTCATTTGGATACACTTGATTTCCTTCTCTCCTCTGATTGCTCTGTCTAGGACCCCCAGCACTATATTGAACAGAAGTAGTAACAGTGGGCAACCTTTTCTAGTTCTGGACCTAAGTGGTAATGCTTTCAATCTTTTTCCACTCAGCATGACATTGATGCTAAGTTTGTCATATATGGCGTTTATAATTTTCCAGTGTGTTTCATCTATACCTATTAAAAGTCCTTATCAAAAGGATGCTGAATTTTGTCAAATGCTTTCTGTGCATCTATTGAAATGAGCTTCTGGTCTTTGTTTTGCTTGTATTTATATAGTGAATCACACTTGTGGATTTACATTCCCAGGATAAAGCCCACTTGGTTGTGACGGATTTTCTTTCTTTCTTTCTTTCTTTCTTTCCTTCTTTTTTGTATGCTTCTGAATTCAATTTGCTAGAATTTTATTGAGAATTTTCATATCTATATTGATAAAGATATTAGCCTGTAGTTTCCTGTATTATGATGTGCCCTTTCCTGGTTTTGTTATCAAGGTGATACTGCTTCACAGAATGAGTTGTGGAGGATTCCTCTTTTTCTCAATGTAAAAAGCAATTTCTGCAGTATAGGTGCCAGTTCCTCTTTGTAGGTCTGGTCAAATATAGTTGTGAAGTCATCTGGTTTGGAACTTTCTTTAATGAGAAAGTTTTTTATCGCTGCTTCAGTTTCATTGCTTGATATTATTCTGTATAGTTGTTCTTTTTCTTTCTGAATGAACCTAGGGAAGTTGTATGTTTCCAAGAATTTGTCCATTTCCTCAACATTTTCTGGTTTATGTGCATAGAGGTTTTCATAATATTTAGAGATAATAAATGTTTTGTATTTCTGTGGTATCAGTTCTAGTATCTCTTTCTTCCTTTCTGAGTGAGATTTTCTGTTTTTAGTTAGTCTAGCAAAAGGTCTGCTAATTTTGTTTATCTTTTCAAAGAACCCTTTTTTTTGTTTCATTAATCTTCTGAATAATTATTTTCTTATTGATTTCATTTAGTTCTATTTGGCCTTTGTTATTTCTTCACTTCTGCTGGTTTTGGTATTTGTTGGCTCTTTCTTTTCTAATTCCTTGAGCCAATTCACTAGGTTATTAATTTGTGATCTTTCTGTTTATTTTGATGTAGGCATCCAAAGCTATGATTTTTCCTCTTACTACTGCTATTGCTGAGTCCCACAGATTTTGATAACTTGTGTCCCTCTATGTTATTTAGTTCAAAGAATCTTATTATTTCCATTTTAATTTCCTCTCTACTGAATAATTATTCAGCATCAGGTTGTTTAATTTCCACGGACTTTGTGTACAATTGAGTGTTTCTGATGATTTCTCATTTTATTCCAATGTGGTCTGTTGAAGATAGACAGTATAATTTCTATTTTTTTTTTAATTTGTTGACACATGTTTTGTGGCTAAAGAGGTGATCAATCTTGGATAAGGTTTTGTGTGTTGAAAAGAAGAATGCACATTCAGTAGTTTGGTGGGTAAAATGTTCATAAATGCCAGTTAGGCCCTCTCTCTAGATTCCCATTTAAATCCTTTTTATGTATATCCTGCTCAGATGATCTGTTTATTTCTGTCACTGGATTGTTAAATTATCCAGCTATTATGATGTTGTTCTTTATCACTTTATTTAGACTTAGAAGGCCTCCCTTTATTAATTTGGGTTCACCTAAGTTAGGTGCATAAATATTTAGAATTCTTATGTCTAGCATGTGTAGAATTCTTATACACCAACAACATTCAAGCTGAGAATCAAATCAAAGGCTCAATGCCTATCGATTTATAGTACAATCTCAGGTCTGGTAGTGTGATTCCTCCTTACAGCAGCAATTCTTGTCCCTTAAATGAACTGTGCCCATCATCAAAGCTGGAAACCCTCTCCCCTGGTCTACTTGTTCTCAAGTTAATACTGATTCGCTCTGTGTATCCTATGTTTTCCCAAAAATCCTTATCATAAGTTAATGGTTTATGATTGGAAAACTGGCCAACAATGGAAATTTTGTACGTGAAAATCATTACACTATCTGTAGAGGTTCTACTTGGGAATATTTTCCATGCTTCCACACTTTCTTTGATTTGGGAGACGTTTCTCAAGAAAATGAATGAATGGCAGAAAGCCTCCATTATTTTTGTGTAGGTATGAGAAAAACAGGCTGATATAGAAGGGGAAAAGGGAAATTAAGTTCTTTCTCGGTTTGTTTGAAAAGATCAGCACCCTCCAACTCCCTAAGAATCTTTTTTAATGTAGCAATGGTCTAGGGGTCAGAAAACAAGTTAATCAAAGTCAGCCGGGAGGGCTTTCAATTGAACCCCCAGGGTTCCTCCTAGTAGGCAACCACCAGACCTTCGCCAAATTCAGCCAAAAAAAAAAAAAAAAACAGTAAGCTACTACGCCTTGTAGAGTCCGGCCCTGTCCTTCTACCAGGCCGATTCCTAGGTCACCCGGCCAGGAGGCGCTGCGGGCCAGTCTCCCGAGGCCACCCACAGCCCACGCCCCGCCCCACCTCCCGCGCTCACGGCAGAGCCCGGCCCAGGCGCGGAGCTCCGAATTCTGCACCGCCCGCCGGGGTTACTCTCGGTCATTCCGCGGCACCACCTCGCCCCAGCTTCCCCATCCGTGCCCAGCCTAAAGCTGCCCCAAGAGACGCACAGCAAAGGGCAGGAAGATGGGGGACGGAATGGGCATCCCAACGCCCGGGTCTCCGCACGCTTTCCAAAGTCTCATTTTTAAAAGAACCAAAACTCGTCCCCAGGCTACGTCAGGGTCACCAGCGCACAGAGACCGTAGGCAAGACCCCCTGGTGAAACAAAGCCCACCGAGCAATAGCACAACAGACCCCGTTGGGGAATCTTCCTACTCGAGTTTTTGGGAAACAAAGATGCGTCGCTCCAGTGCCAGGGCTCACGGAGCCGATTCCCGGGTGAGAGCCCAACTCAGACCAGCTTCTTAAAAACCTAGTGGGGACTCAGAGCTGGCATTTGTCCCGGTGGGCGCCGGCCGACCCGCCACCAAAGGGGTTTCCAGCCAGCTCAGGCGATTCCGAACAAAAAGGAGGGCTCCACGCTGGACCTGCCACTCTCTCCACCCCGGCAGCCCTCGACCCCATCGCGCCCGAGGTCTGCGCCCGGCTCTCCACGCCCAGAGATGCTTCCAGGGCTCCACAGCCAGGCGAGCCCCGAGTGCAGCAGCGCCGCGACCCGGGGTCGCCAGAGCTCCTCCAAGGACCTCTTCCCCCCATTTACACCTCCCCGCCACGTTCGTGCTGCAAGATGTAGGAATGTGGGGGTCCCGACCAAAGGGCCCGTAACAAGGCTTCCCAAACCTCCTCGACCCCGAGGCAAAACAATAACCAAGTCCCTGGAGAGCTTCTTACCTGATTTCCACTTTTATGTTTGCGTCTCTTTCCCCCCTTGACGAGCCCTTTCTCGAGAAGGGGAGAGGGAAAAGTGGGAGAAAAAAAAATAAGGAGCAAAGCGCCCCAAGAAATTACCCCTGGCGGTGCGGGCCCTGCGCCGCCCCCTTGCCCTGCACACCCACGCGCGGGGAGAGAGGGGTCCGCCCGGCTCGGCGGGTCCCGGCCGCACTCAGTCTCCCTCGGAATTACGGGTTTTTGCCGAGACTAGTTCCTTTTATAGATTCGGCTGCACTGAGCGCAGGGGTTACTATCGGTCAGAGCCTGTTCTCTCCCTCCTCCCCGCCTCCTCCCGGCCTCTGTTTATGTAGTTCAGTCACTCAGCAGAAAGCACGTGGAGCCGCGGCCCGCCCCTTAAACGGGCGACAGCCAGCGGCTCCCTCGGGACAGGGGACTGAAAGCTGGATGGGAGGAGGGCCGCGGCGGGCTCGCCGGGTCCGCCATCGGCTCCCCTTGCCCCCGCCTCGGCCTGCCAGCCTGGGCCGAGCGGGAAACCACGGGCTTGGGGCTGCGCCCGAGACTCTAGTTCCCGGCAGCCAAAGGCACTATGCAAAGCACTTTATCTAAACTCGGGTTTTCTACAGTTTTGTTTTTTTTTTTCCATTGTTAGTTTACTCAGTCGGAGGGATGGGAGAGAGGTTAAGACCGAAACCCTCAAGACGCCAGCTCTTTTATGTCTTTCTTTCCTTTCAAAGACCTAGGGTGGGGGGCCCTAGCCGGCTGTTTTTGTTTCTCCACCACAAACCTGGAGATTCCCAGCCAGGACCCCAGTGCCCTCAGAGGACCGTAGCTTCACAAATTGGGGAGAGGGAGGCTGCAAACAAACAACAATAAAACAGAACCGAGGGGACCGGCCTCCCTTTTTGTTTTCATGATATTGGTCAGCATCCTTGTGATAAATGCACAGGACTTGTATTTTGGCTTGTATGGATTTGCAAAGCGTAGCTAAAGAATCGCAGCGGTGTAAAAGTATAAAGCCACTGTTTTGTTGCTCCTCTCCCTTGGCTCTGCCTTTGGCTTTGGCAGGCAGGAGCAAGATCTCCCAAAATACCTGAGGGGCAGAGGCAAGAGTACAAATGGAAGTCCAAAAACTGTATGTCTAAATACTTAAGTATTAAATCAAGCCAACAAAATGTAAAATAAATGTTTCGTACCTTGACAAAGATACCTTTGTAGCAACCTTGAAGGACAGGTTCACATTTAGACGCCTCACAGGTGGAACTGGGTTTTGGCAAAAACATGGAGTCAGAGAGCTACACCCAGCCCGCTTCTCTTCACATCTTCCAGCTCCATCATATTCCAGAATTTCCACTGCCTGCACATGGGCGCCCAGCTGCACAAGCCCCCTCCACACCACCTCGGGCCACAACTCAAGCCCAGGTGCACACATCAGTGGTTTTGCCAAAACTTGAGATGGACCTAAGCAAGAGGCCCAACCAGATCCTGGAAGTGCAAGTAAGAGCCTTAGGGCAAGAAATTCTGGAATTCCAGGTACTCGTAACTCTGGGTGGCATGGTCTGGTTTGCATGAGGGCCTGCTTGCTGTTAGGTAGGGATGGGAATTTGAGGAGGCCCAGAGCCAAGGAAAGGGGACCCTTTTGCCTTAAAGGACAATCCTGGTTAAGAGATTGGTTTCTGGGGTCAAACTTGATGTAGCCACATGCTGAGCAATTAGTCTTTCTACCTGTGTTTATCTTTAAAAATGGACAGAACATGTATGTTCTCACTTCCTCATCTGAGTTTTCTGAAAGTAAATTTTATTAAAACCTTTGGGTTCCAGGCACCATCTGTGGCTCAAAGGAGTAGGGCACCAGCCCCATATGCCGGAGGTGGCAGGTTCAAACCCAGCCCAGGCCAGAAAACCGCCAAAAAAAAAAAAAAAAAAAACCTTTGAGCTCCTAGGAAAAATGACACTATAAACAGAAAGATGTTCTTAGCTGACTATTAATGTCATTTTCGGGTGCCATTTACAGCCTGTGAAGTCTTTCCCAGGCCAAACTTGTAAAACTCTAGGACTAGCAAAGAGTTAAAAACAATCTCTCCACCTCTTGGATATAGAGGGAAGAGGGAGTGTTAAGATTCCTTGTGATTTCAGGGAGTGATTAGGTGTCTCTGCCCTCTTATCTCCTCTATCTCCTCCCTCCTCCTTCCCCTACCTATTACAGCATTTAAAATCCTACCACCAAAATCTTTCTTTTTTGAATTTTGAAGGATATGGTTCCAAAGAACACCTCTATGAAGATAATCCCTTAGGTTACTTTAATGGGAATGGGCAACAGGAAGCCCATACAAATAAGACAGTTCTAAGTGGCTGGAGAGGTGGTGAGCCCATGAAGAAAATGAAAATTCTACAGAGAGAACAGCCATTGATTCTAAATAAATAAGTCTATGGCCAAACTTGACCATGTTAACAAAAACTAAACTGTGGTGTTAAGAATCTGCTCCTCCTGGCAGAGAATACATGAATACAGTATAGTGTTTGAAATATGTTTATTAGTCTTATAAATTTCTACTGTTAGAAGAGCCCAAACCCCCAAAGACGCTAAGTGATTTGGTCAGGTTACACCAGACACAGACTGCTGACAATAAGCCCACACACTGCAAGTGTGACAGCTTCATATGACAAAAAATACTAAATTCCAAAAATGAGAGTCTAAGAAAGAAGCTTGCAAAGAGTGTCAATTCTTTCTCCTCCAGTCCTTGATATGTGAACTGAAATAAAATCTAAAGGCTCTCCCCCCACACTGGCTAACTGAATGGGCCCCCCTCACCCAAAATAATACCCTAAAACAGAGTTTCTAGCCATAAGAAAGGAGGTCAGACATCCCTCATTATGCCTCCCTCCCTTTTTAGAGACATCCATTGTAGCTCATTAAACAGGCCTGAGACAAACTTGCAAGTCCTCAATACACATAACAAATCACCTGAGTCTGGGTATAGGGCCCTGGCTTTTCTCTAATTAACAGACCCTAATTTTAACTTGCATTCTTTCTTGCTGAGATCTTTTAGACAAAACCTAACTCTTTCTGCCAATTGTCCAACAAAGAATCCCTAAATCCACCTATGACTTGTAAGCCCAGCCCCACACCCCACACTTTGAGATGTCCCATCTTTGGGGGCCAAACCAACGTATGCCTTTCCTGGACGGATTTATGACTTTAGCTATCATTTCTGTCTCTCTGAAATGTATAAAACTGAACTATAACCCAATCACTGCAAGTCCACTTGCTCATGGCTTCTTGGACATGGCTCTAGCCATGGTTTTCAAACTTGGCCCAGAATAAACCTGTTCAAATTATTTTACAGAGTTTGGCTTCTTTTCCTTTGCAAGTGTTATAGGTTGATTTGTTTCGGAGTATGCTTCAGTGAGCTTTTCTCCAAGTATTTTGATTCCTGCTAACACCAACACCAAAACCCCAAGCCTCCCCCACTAAGTGACCTTCTTACTTAAGTAGGAAGGCCCTTCTTTGTTGCTGTTGGTTTGCTCAGGAGAAGCTGATTCCATAAATGTAGCCTGGCTTGAGGTTCTATTCTGAGATGATCCTGGCATCTAATTACAGAATCAACCTTCAGGCTGTTGTGGCCTTGGAGACCCTGTTGGAGGTCATGGAGCTACAGAGAAACTCAATGTTATCCTTCCCTTGAGGCTTTTAAATTAGGGGTTACCTACAAGGTTTAGCTTGGAGGTTGCTTTGCTGTATATCTGTTATCTTATCTGTACAAATGTAGACATACACATTGTCTAAAAATTCTTTTACACCTGTGAGATTTTGTTTAGTATTCCCACTGTTTGGGTCCCAGAAAATCTGAGGGGGAAAAAAAAAATATGCCAGGAAATAATGAAGAATAAAAAAGAAAATATTATTGACTTGGTGCCCTTGCCTCAAGCAGCTAAGGCACCAGCTACATACACCTGAGCTGGTGGGTTCCAATCCAGCCTGGGCTCGCCAAACAACAATGACGGCTACAACCAAAAAATAGTTGGGCATTGTGGCAGACAGCTGTAATCCTAGCTACTTGTGAGGCAGAGGCAGGAGAATTGCTTGAGCCAAGAAGTTGGAGGTTGCTGTGAGCTATGATGCGAAAGCGCTCTACACAGGGTAACAGCTTGAAGCTCTGTCTCAAAAAAAAAAATTATAAAATAATTTTTTAAAGATCAATTTATTTTGATTAAGAAGAACTAATAGTTGTAAACTTGGAGAATCTGTGGAAAATAAGAAATGCCTCAATTAAAAAAAAAAAAAAGACGCTCTTCCGAATAAGGAGAACTAAAAGGACCTATAGTTCAAATTTGACTCAGCTTATTTGCAGTACGTGGTTAGTCACAGAAGCAAATTGTCAAGCAATCAATGATCAAATAAAAAAGTACAAGGAACCACCCTTGTCTTTGGGTAGATAGTGTACTACATAGGATCTCAATCATTCAATTTAATTGAACCAGTGTAATCACGGTATTAATGTGATTCCTGTTGACACACCAGCAAGATTGAAAGCCATTATTGCCTCTGGATTTGACTAAAACATTTGCTGTGCTTGTCATTGAGATCAAGAAGTTAGCCTGGATTACAGACAGATCTTGTGTAGTCCCCCAAATTTCTAGTTAATTAGTGAGTTGCAACTCTTTTAAAAGCGCTCCTTCCAACCTTCCTTCCTTCAAGCTATCCTTCCCTTAAGGGCTGTACTGCTAGAAAGATTTCACCTCTACCCCCTTCCCTTTCATTACCTTCTCAGCCCACTGCAGTCAGATTTTCATTCTTACAGCTCTGAGTTTGTTCTGTCCAAATTCATTAATGACTGACTTAAAGGTGGGGGATAGGGAGAGATGAGATTTCTTTTTTTTCCTTATGAAATATTTTTAATGTAGAAAAGTACAGAGAAAAATATCTCAAGCTCAGAGAGACTGCTTGCTTGGGAATGCTGCTGACCTCCTTTAAGTCATTAGGCTATTTGATCTCTGGTATTTGAGACTATTGACTAACCTTCCTTCCTGAAACTAGTTCGTCTCTTCTATTTCATGAGTCTGGTTCTTTTCTGAGGCTTCTGCCCCTTTAATCACTCTTTTTCTGACTCCTATTTCTTTACAAATCTCCCAACACTGGTTTTCTCTTTTTATTTTAACATGTTCCCCCGACCAATATTGTTCACCCCCTTGGCTTCATTTAAGCCTTACATGGCCAGCCCTCCCTCATCTCCGTGCCAAGCTATGAGACTAATTCATGGTGAAATATTCAGCCAGACCAGCGATGTGCTAGAGCACCAACTCAGAAGAGCTGATTGTGTTGCTTCCTCTCCCACCTCCTCAGAGGCTGACTTCCACAGACTAGCTTGAAATCAGCCAATGGTGTGAATATTTACACGGCTGCTAATCTAATACAAACCAGAATTTTTGTTTGGTTTGTTTTTTGTGCAGAACATTGTTCAAGTAACACCCTCCTCCCCAAAAAGAAAGAAAGAAAACACTTCCAATTTCTTTCCTTCCATTTGCCTTTCTTTAAAACATTTCACGACAACATCATCATCCAGACAATGACTGTGGGAAATCGTAGTCATCCTTCCTTAATTTTTTCATCTTGTGTCTCTTTCTCTTCTTGTTTCAAAAAGCATGGAGGTCAAGTCAGTCATACCTCCCAATTATCTTTTAAATCTGTCCCTTCCTTTCCATCCCCATTGCCAAAATCCAAGCCAAACATCTGGGCTTCTGTATTTGCAGCAATCTTTAAACCGCTGTTCCTGCCTCTAGTTTCTTTCCCTTCCTACTTATCTTCCCTACTACAATAGAGTGATTTTTGCCTGGAAAAAAATATATAAAACAAAACACAAATTAAGCAAACCAACACAAAAATAATCTAATTATATATCTTCCTCTTCAAAACTTCCTATGCTTCCTTTCCTTTGGTTACAAAGAAAAAAAAAATAGCCTCAAAATTCCTTAAAAAGACCTGTAAAGCCTTTGGAAACATGACATTGGAAAGCTTTGGACACCTCTTTGCATGCTCTGCTTCCTCCTCCACCCTCTCCTATCCCCACCTTCCCCCCACCCATCCACATCCTGTAAGCTTACCAGTCTCTCCTCATCTATTTCCCCAGTACTTGGAAACCTCTCCTCTTACCCTCCCTGGTCCTCCAATATGCTATTGTTCTAGAACAGCAGTTCTCAACCTGTGGGTTGCAACCCCTTTGTAACAATGAAAATACATCCTGCATATCAGATATTTACATTACAATTCATAACAGTAGCAAAATTAGTTAGGAAAATAATTTTATGGTTGGGGGTCACCACACCATGAAGAACTGTACTAAAGGGTCACGGCTTTAGGAGGCATTCGGATGGTTGAGAACCACTATTCTAGAAGCAGGAGGCAAGAGGTATGGAAAGGAAAAGAGACACAGAAACCACTTCCCTGGCTCAGTGCCTGCAACTCGAGAGGCTAAGGCACCAGCCACATACACCAGAGCGGGCTGGTTCAAATCCAGCCTGGGCCTGCCCAACAACAATGACAACTACAACCAAGAAGTGGTCAGGTGCTGTGGCGGATGCCAGCTACTTGGGAGGTGGAGGCAAGAGAATCACTTAAGCCCAGGAGTTGGAAGTTGCTGTGAGCTGTGATCCCATGGCACTCTACCCAGGGTGACAGATTGAGTCTCTGTCTCAAAAAAGAAAGAAAGAAAGAAACTACTTCCCTCAGATGTAAAGTTGTGGGATAGGCAGCCACGAAGAAAAAGGAGACAGAGAATTTTTAAATAACCAAATTAATAGGCAGATATTACCCCTAACTCAGATCTGTCAACTAGTGTTAACAATAGATTCACAAAGGACACTCAGTACCCTTAAGTTTGAGAAGAAAATAATTGGACTAGGGGAGTAAATGAAACCAAGTGTTTATTATAATAGAAGTAATGTATCTGCATTTCTTTCCTTATTCAGAGTACTTTTTACACACTTGAGAATCCATATTCCAGGCTGTGATTTCTGGGATGAAGGACTGTTTTACTTCTTAGCCAGGAGCTTTCCTTCTCCCTGACATATTAACAAGAGTGTAAGTCATTAAAAAACAAAGAAATCTTAGGAAATGTTCCAGATTCCCTTTTATATTGGGCCTCAATAGAGACGAGCTTGTTTTTCTCCTTCAGCATTTTGGGAATGTTGTTTTCTTGGTTTTTTTTTTTGGCTTTTTTTAGGAGTGCTTAATTTTCCCTTTGCTGTCCTCCCTAATGATCCCGTGTTGGTTCAACCCATTCTTGCCTAATACTTTTTATGGCTTCTGAAATTGTCAGAACAGAACAAATATTTTGGCTTCTCAAAGACCAAACATCCTAATGTATTTCCATGCTTCTGGTAACTGATGGTGTCCAATGAAATCTGAGCAATTTCTCAGCTGGCTATTTGTCCCATTATGTAGATTAGTGGGGAGTTGGCTCCATGTGCAGAGACCTGGGCTTGCCACAGAGCTGACCCTAAAGTTGGTGTCCTCTCCACAGGCGCTTGCTGACTTCACCTTCCCGCAGAATTCAGTAGGAAGGCCCCACATGTGTGCTCTTACTGCTGAGGTTGGCAGCCCTGGGCATGCTGCCTGAATGAGAAAAGAAAGCCACGTTGGGGGTCTGGTCCTAAGGCATCTAAGGAAAATATGATGGGACACATTGAAGAAAAGAGAGAAAAGGGTCAAATAATGCTCATGAAAACTGAGGGTGTTAGAAGGGTGCAAAGTGGCCTTCCATTCTGACAGTCTGTTTAGCCACACAAATCAAGAGCCTTTGACATGTTAATTTTACTTGGAGAAATTTATCCTAAGAAAATATCCAAAGATATGGTCAAAAACATATGTTCAAGAAATTTGTCAGCCAGGTGAGGTGGCTCATGCCTGTAATCCTAGCACTTGGGAGGCCAAGGCGGTGGATTGCCTGAGCTCATGAGTTCAAGACCAGCCTGAGCCAGAGTGAGACCTTGTCTCTAAAAACAGCTGGGCATTGTGGTGGGTACCTATAGTCCCAGCTACTCAGGCAAGAGGATCAATTGAACCCAAGAGTTTGAGGTTGCTGTGAGCTATGACACCATGGCAGTCTATCGAGTGTGACATAGTGAGACTCTGCCTCCAAAAAAAGAAAAAAAAAAAAAGAAGGCATTTTGTCTATGGATTAAAATCTAAAAAACATTTAATCATCTAACAGCATGAAAATTCTAAAATAAACTCTGTTAAATTATAGATTGAATGTCATATAGCTGTAAAAAATAGAAATAATGTTTTCAATGAGTAGTGAAATGGGCAACTGTTCACAGTTAATGTTTTTGTTTTTGTTTTGAGACAGAGACTCAAGCTGTCACCCTGGATAGAGTGCCATGGCATCACAGCTCAGAGCAACCTCCAATTCCTGAGCTCAAGCGAGTCTCTTGCCTCCACCTCCCAAGTAGCTGGGACTACAGGCGCCTGCCACAACCCCTGGCCATTTTGGGGGGGGGGGGGTGCAGCTGTCGTTGTTTGGCGGGCCCAGGCTGGATTCAAACCCGCCAGCTCAGGTGTACATACGTGGCTGGTGCCTTAGCCCGCTGAGCCACAGGCGCGGAGCCAGTTAATGTTTTTTGTTGTTGTTGTTTTGTTTGTTTTTGAGACAGAGTTTCACTTTGTAGCCCTTGGTAGAGTGCTATAGCATCATAGCTCACAGCAACCTCCAACTCTTGGGCTCAAGTGATCCTCTTGCTTCAACCTCCCAAATAGCTGGGACTTCAGGCACCCACCACAATAGCTGGCTATTTTTTAGAGACAGGGTCTCGCTTTTGGTCAGGCTGATCTTGAACTCCTGAGCTCAAGGAATCCAACCACCCCAGCCTCCTAGAGTGCTAGGATTACAGATGTGAGCCATCACACATGGCTCATTTGGGGGTGGGGGAAGCAAAGTTATAGCTGTATGTTAATAATTCATACTTAGTAACCAAAAATAGTTGTTAACATATAGATAGTCTTTTTCATTGAATATATGTGCTTAGGAAAGACTGGAAAGAATCCCACCTAGGTGTTCACAGCAACTATCTGTGGATGGTGGACTTATGAGTACTTTTCTTTCATATATTTCTTCATTAAAAAAAATTATAGGATAAACATATGCTATTTTTTCAGCTAAGAAAAATGATATGTTGAACAGAGTGTGTAGATAAGTAGTAGGAGGAAATGCTTTACAAGTGCAGCAAGGCAAACCATAAACCACCCACATGGAAACAGTGTGCATTTTAAAAGCACGTGTACATGATAACAAAGAACAGAAGTGAATTCAGAGAGATAAAAATGGTCAAAATGGCAAGTAACTTTTGGTGAGTAGGTTTATAAACTGTAAAAGAAAATAGAGAGGCTTTAAAACCAATCCTAAGGGCTCACTACTAAACTCCCTACTCATCTGATCTGATTGACCCCTCTCATTTGTGTGTCCTTTGGCGTGTTACTTTAGATCTCTATGCCTCAGCTTATTCATCTGGGAAATGGAAATAACCTAAAAGCTGCCTTCCAGAGTAGTTACAGGTATTAGATGAGTTAATACATGTGACCTGCTTGGCACTGCACCTGGCATATAGTACATGCTCAGTAAATAATAGCCACTATTATTATTGCTGTTTATTATCACAATTGTTATTGTTATCCCAAGCAACAATGTAATTAATTGTCCCTTACTGTCTAACAGTAACCTAATAAACGTGACTCTTTCCTAAAACCCCAATTTCTGGATTTTTAAATTGATATTTTCAATTGAATTAACAAGTATGAATTACTCACCAGCCTAGAGTTCAAATAGGGTCATATTTCTTTTTGATTTTCTATTTAATCTCTCAAATACCCACCTATCTATTAACAGGAAGTCAAATATCTCTTTCTTGAGATATTCCTCTTTCTCATTCCCTCCTCCATAAATGCCAAAAACCCCGGGGACTCTGGAGAGATAAAGAGGCCAGTCTGTTCACGGCCAGTCTCCAAAGTTTTAGTTCCCAACTGAGCTGTCCTGAGCACCCCGCAGCATGCTAAAGACTGGTCCCACCAAGTCCCGTGTAGTCTTGTCCACTGCTGGAATTCTGCCCATGCTGCCCATGCCGGTCCTGATACAGAAACAGCCTTCATCAGTACCTACCCTCAGTCTCCCACGTTAACACACTTTGGTTTCTATCAGGGGCTTGCTGGCTACATCTATCTCCCCAGCATGTGGTGTGGGCTGAAGAGTGTTGGTATTTTATTTGAAATAGTCAAGAAGAATGAAAATGTCACACGAAAATCTTTATTTTTTACTTCTATTTAAAAAATGGGACATCTGACCACAAAAGGTCTATCCCTGCATAGCAACAATTGGGCGGTACTTAAAAGAGGCTCTTTTGGATGAAGCTTGCTCTTTTCACTTTGCAAAATCTTTATTAATCCCTGTGTTTCTTAAACCATGTGCCTTACTCATTTGCACCATATCCCTTACCCCTATAAGCTTCTGATTTCGTGGCCCTTTAGCCTAGAAGGTTAGGGTGGGGGTCAAGGAGAGGCCACATGGAGTGGGAGGGGAGGCTGGCTCTTCCTGCATCCTGCACCCTGAAAATGTGTTGGGAGAAGCGGCTGAGAATATGAGTGCAACAGGCAATGAATTACCTGACTCTTGGAGAGGCTGAATCTAGTTGAAAATATTTTTACGATACTGTATAACTAAATTATCATTTCTGTGTTGATAGTAAGAATTGTGTGTTTCCTGAAAGAGTTTCTACTTTTGCTGGTTTAAGTTGATTCTTTTCCAGGCACACATTCATGATTTTAACTGAGCACAACTTGAGTCACAAAGCAAGTACTGCCTCTAATAAAAACAGGAATCTCACCCTTCATCAAAATCAACGGCATAGTAAAATCAGCAGGGGAAAAGTCAAAGAGGTCATAAGCAATATTGTCTTTGGGTAACTAAAAATGAGACCAAAGAACACTCCTAAACCTGTAAGAGCCCAAAGCTGGATCCAAGCCACTGTGTTTATTGAACTAAACCCTGGAAGTAAACAAAGAAAGCAAGATGAAAAACAGCATTCCCCTGGGGGCGCACAACAAGGCAAATGTGGGGAAGAGAGAGGTCAGAGAAACATGTGAGCAGCTGCGGAGAAAAAGTCTTCCCGAATGAATCTGCAGTGTGTGGCAGAGAAGAATTTTGAATGACCCAAGAGTCAGAGAGATAATGTAATTATTCCTTCTGCAGACTATTTGTCACCTTATATTTCTATGAAATGACCAGAATATCATATGAAATGCAGTACAATGAAAACCAAATTTGAACTTTCACAATCGTTTTCTTAAAACCATGCAAAGGCAAACAGAAATGTGATAGGATGAGATTTCAGGAAACTGTACAGTCATAGTAATTCGATTCTAAAAACAGATGTCTGACAGGAAGTTATATTTAAATCAACCATCAATCTATCAGGATATAATTTCTAAATTTAATAAAAAATCACCTTTCCATTTCATCCTTTATGCTAATGAAGGAAGCTAGTGCTAATTATTTGATTTTTAACTAAAAGGACACCTAAAGGTTATTTTCCTTCAGCCTACGAATTTACTTATTTTTTTTTTTTATTTTGAGACAGACTCTCTCTGTTGCCCTGGGTAGAGTACCATGACATCATAGTTTACAGCAACCTCTAACTCTAGGGCTACCGATATCCTCCCGCCTCAGCCTCCCCAGTAGCTGAGACTATAGGCAAGTGCCATTTACCCCCGGCTAATTTTTCCTCTTTTAGTAGAAATAGTTTATTGGGTTCTTGCTCTTGCTCAGCCTGGTCTTGACCTCCTGAGCTCAAGCAATCCACCTACCTAGGTGTCCCAGAGTGCTAGGAATATAGATATGAGCCACCACGCCCAGCCAAAAATTTACATTTTAAATATCTAAGAAAATGCCTCAAAAATGTGCAAGGGTATTTATAACACACACAAATTGAAGGGTGAAAAGTTAGACAGTAGAAAAAATATTGTTGGTCTCAGCAGTCTTTGAAATATGCAGCTAAATACTCTCTATTGTAGCGTATTTTGGCAGGAAACTTTTGGGGGATACATGATATTTGAATAAATCTTTTTGGATTTAGAAAAATTTTAACATGGTTTAAAATGCAAACCACCAAACTTTACATGTATTTCTAAAAGTGAAAATAAATTTTAAAAATATAAAAATATTAATATACCTGCTCATCAAATATCCAAACTATAACAAAAGTATGAAGTTAAAAGACTATAAAAAAGTACAAAGAACAAAGTGAAAATCATTAGGAGCCTATTGCCCAGAGATGACTTCTGTTTAGTGTACCTTCTTCCAGAAATTCTTTCTACCTTTTATTTATTTATTTATTATTATTATATTGTGTAGAGACAGAGTCTTATTTTATCTCCCTCGGTAGAGTGCTATGGCATCACAGCTCACAACAACCTCCAACTCCTGGGCTTAGAGCAATTCTCTTGCCTCAGTTTCCCGAGTATCTGGGACTACAGGAGCCCGCCACAATGTCCAGCTATTTTTATTGTTGTTGCAGTTATCATTGTTGTCTGGCTGGCCCAGACCAGGTTCGAACCTGCCACCCCAGGTGTATGTGGCTGGCACCCTTACTGGCACCCTGGCTGATCTCTACCCTAATTAGAAAGATCCTGGTAATACAAATCTATACATATGTTAGGATTCATAGAACTGCATACCAAAACCAAACCAGACCTGGGCATTCTCATACGCTGCTCATGAGAGTACAATTTGTTACCAATTTTAATAGAGGGAAATTTAGCTATATGTATTAATACATATAGCTATATATGTATCAAAGCTTATTTATTTAGCTTATCTGTTTAGCCATATGTATCAAAGCTTATCTATTCTACTATTTAGCAATCCCACATTTGCAAAAATACGCCAAGCAATTGTTGGGCACATGTGCAAAGATGATCATAGCTGCACTTTTTTTGAACATAAAAAAGAGATGCAACCAGTCGGCTGGGTGTGATGGTATAGCTGTAGTCCCAGCTATAGAGGCTGTGGCAGGAGGATCATTTGAGCGTGGCCTGGGCAGCATAGGGAGCCCTGTATAAAAATAAATAATAAATGTCTGTCTGTAGAAATTTGTTTTTAAGTTATATTACATATGTAAGTCGAATATTACACATTCCTTTAAAATAATGATAAAATCTGCACTTGTTTATATGGAAAAAGTGTCCACAATATATTAGAAGTGACAATAATGGATTCTAAAGAGTATATATGGCAAATACTTGTTTAGAAATAATTACTGGGCAGGACACGGCAGCTCATGCCTATAATCATATAGCACTCTGGGAGGCCGAGGTGGGTGGACTGCTTTAGCTCAAAAGTCTGAGACCAGCCTGAGCAAAAAGGAAGACCCCATCTCTCCCGCAAATGCCCTTGTGCTAGTCTTTTGTAATCACACACTCCCCATACACTTAAATCTCTGGTAAACTGATCTGTTCAGTACCCATAATTTTATCTTTCCAAGAATGTTATATAAATGGACTCAGATACAGTGTATGAAAACTTTAGTTTCTTTAATTCAGTGCAAAACTTCTGAGATTCATTCATATTGTTCCATGTATCAATAGTTTTGATTGGTTCTTTTTATTATTATATTATTGCTAAGTAGTGTTTCATTCCATGGATGTACCACAGTTTATCCATTCATCCATTAAAGGATGATTTTCCCTAGTTTTTTTTTTTTTTTTTGAGACAGAGCCTCAAGCTGTCACACTGGATAGAGTACTATGGCATCACAGTTCACAGCAACCTCCAATTCCTGGGCTCAAGCGAGTCTCTTGCCTCTGCCTCCCAAGTTGCTGGGACCACAGCCGCCCGCCACAACGCCCGGCCATTTTTTGGTTGCAGCCGTCATTGTTGTTTGGCGGGCCCGGGGGCTGGATTTGAACCCACCAGCTCAGGTGTATGTGGCTGGCGCCTTAACCCGTTGAGCCACAGGCGCCGAGCTGATTTTCCCTAGTTTTTGACAATTTTGATTAGAGCTTCTATAAACATTCACATACAAGTCTTTTGTGTGTGTGAATATGAGTGTTCATTTCTCTAGCATAAATATCCAGGAGTGGGATTGCAGAGTCATATGGTAAGTACATGTTTAACTTTATAAGAAACTGCCAGATTGTTCCCCAGGTGTTGGCACCTTTTTGTATTCTCACTAGCAATATCTGAGAGTTCCAATTGCCGGGCATCCTTTTCAGCACTTTGTATTTTTAGTATTTTTTAAATTTTAGCCACAATAGTAGATATATATTAGTCTGAGTATGTGTACTTCTTCATCCTTTTATTACATTACCAGTCTTTAAATTATGTCCCATGTGATTTATTATTGTTTTGGTTTATATTGGTATTTTCTTTGTTTATGAGTAAGATTGAACATCTTATCATGTTTACAGACTTTTTAAATTCAGTGTTGATTCTTTTTTTTGAGACAGAGCCTCAAGCTGTCACCCTGGATAGAGTGCTGTGTCATCACAGCTCACAGCAACCTCCAATTCCTGGGCTCAAACGAGTCTCTTGCCTCTGCCTCCCAAGTAGTTGGGACCACAGGCGCCCGCCACAACGCCCGGCCATTTTTTGGTTGCAGCTGTCATTGTTGTTTGGCGGGCCCGGGCTGGATTCGAACCCGCGAGCTCAGGTGAACATGGCTGACGCCTTAGCCCGTTGAGCCATAGGCGCCGAACCGATTCTTTTTTTATTTATTTGTTAAAGCTCTAGTTAAATTGTTTTAAGTCCCCAACCATTATGTATGTTGCAAATAGTTTTCCCAGGTTGCTCTTTATTTTTAAATCTATATTATCTTCTCCTTTAGAGTTTCTGGCTTTGATATTTACAGATTCCTTCTCCATAACCATTTTTTTTAAGCGCTTGAGTAAATTATCAAACATTTAACTTCCTCAGTGCCAGTGGCCTTCACCCCAGTTGGAAGAAAAGAGGCTCAGAAATGGGTCAGGGCAGTCAGCTGTGCTCTTTGTTTAATAATGAAAACTTTTTTCAAAGAGTGTTTCCTTATCAGCAGGGATCATTTATGCAACTACATCAAAACATTATATCAAACATTCTGCTGAAATTTAAAGTAAAAACACAGAGGTATCTCCTGGGTAGGGAGATTGCTGTAATTCTTTGCGGGAAGGATGGGGCTAGGGGTAGAGAAAGACACCCCGTGGTGACAGTTTGCTAAGAATTCCATCTCTTTCTCCCAACGACCAGAAAGTGGCCTTTCTAAAAAGCTGGAAGGTTAATTACTACAAGTCCTGACTGAGGCTCCATGAACTCCAAAGAACAATTTTTGTGAGTAGATAACACTAATGCTGAGCTAAGCAGAGGCTGCCATAACTGTGATCTTCAAGATAAAGTTGGAGGTAGAGGGCTCCATGATTGGGATCAGTGTTAGGGAGAACCAGGGACACAAACTACAGAAAAGAAGAGAAAAATAATTAATATGCAAAATTGTAAACGGCACAGGTGAAAAGAAAACAGCTGTGAGTGTAAGATTATGCAGAAGGACAAAAAAGATCGAAGAAGTGAAGGACCCTGAGGCATTGACCCAGGTCTCCTTAACTAGTTCAGCAATTGTTTACAGAGAGATTAGAGGTATTTATGATTTAGCAAAGGCAACATCTGTAATTAGTTGTAATTAAAACTGTTTAGTAAAATCACCTAATGGTTTGTCTATATGTTATGTAAAAGTTATTCTCAAACTCATCCTATATTTAAAGACACTGTTGAAATCCCCAGATGATCATCAGTATGTCAAAAATTCCAAACTTCTGTTATATCCAGGATAGGAACAATATACCGCTCCTCTTTCAGGTTCTACTGGCACATCTGACCACCTGGTAAAATAGAAAAGGAAGATTTCATGTTTGGCCCTGAAAATAAGGGTGTAGTCTGTGTGTATGCTTCATCATAAGCATCATTATCTTTAGAGTGGCAGCTTAATTCATATTTTAGTATCATCATCATCAAATAGTGAAACGTCATAAAATATCAATAATTTATGCAACCAAGCCAACATAAGTGAAAAGATTGGGAAAATTATCAGAATAGTTAAAGCCAAAAAGAAAGTTCTTTTCATGAGTTTGAAGACAGAATCTCTGAATGCCTATAATCATCTGTCTGATGACGGTAACAATTGCTTTAGGCATTTTTTTCCAGTAAACATTTATAGGGCACTGGCTCTGTACCATATAGTGTGCTAAGATTTTATCTATGGTATGTGGTGATGCTGGCGCAAACAAATGCACTGCACTGCCAGCTGTATAGAAGTGTAGCAAATACAATTATGTATGGTTCAGAATACTTATGGTAATAAATGACTACGGTACTGGTAAAGGTATTTACTGACCCATACATTTATCACTATTTCAGAGTGCATTCCTTCTACTTATCAAAAAAAAAGTCAACTGTAAAACTGTCTCAGTCATGTGCTTCAGGAAGTATTCCAAAAGAAGGCATTGTTTTCATAGGAGATGACAGCTTTGAGGAGAGAGAAAGAGAACAAGAATTATAACATTATATGAAACAAGCTATGATAGAAGTATAAGCCAGGCACTGAGTAATCACAAATGAGTGACAACTTGGAATGAAAAATCTGAGAAAGTTTCAAAGAGGAGGTGATAATTGATCTGAGTCTCAAAAGCTGAAGATTTCTCCAAACTTAGAAAAGCTTTCCAGGACAGATGTGTAAAGGCATAACAGCACCGGCATTTGAGCAAAGTAAGGCGGGTTCAGGCAAAGTCTCTGGCTATGGCTGCAGCTCAACAAAGTCACACAGTAGGGAGTAGTGACAATGGCTGTCCAAGGTCAGCTCAAGATGGGCTGAGGATCCAGGCCACCAGGCTTGGAATTCCTGCATCCCCTGCACTTGAAGAGGTTCCTATCTTCATTTGTCACATAAATGGAAACATCCTTGAGGCAACAAAGTAGGTAAGTGTGAACTCCCTGACACCAAATGATCTGGATTCTTTCTTTCTTTCTTTCTTTTTTTTTTTTTTTTTTTTTGAGACAGTCTCACCGTGCCACCCTTGGTAGACTGCCATGGCATCACCGCTCACAGCAACCTCCAATTCTTGGGCTTAAGTGATTCTCTTGCCTCAACCTCACAAAAGTAGCTGGGACTATAGGTGCCTGCCACAACGCCTAGCTATTATTTTTTTGCAGTTGTCATTGTTGTTTAGCTGGCCTGGGCTGGGTTGGAACCCACCAGCCTCAGTGCACGTGGCCAGTGCTATAAGCACTGTACTATGGGCAAATTATTTACCATTTCTGTGTCCCAGTTTTATGAAGTGAGAAGAAAAATTGTATCTGCCCATAGTTTTATGGTAAGCATTGATGAGTCAATGCAGTCAAGCATCACTTGACTACAGTTAAATTCTGAGAAATGTGTCATTAAGCAATTCTGTCATTGCACAAACTCATAGATTGTGCTCACACAAACCTAGATGGCACTGCGTCTTCCTCCTATATGACAAACCTGTACAGCGTGTTACTCTACTGAATACTGCAGGCAATGGGACACAAAGATAAACACTGGTGTATCTAAACACATCTAAACATAGAAAAGGAACAGTAAAAATATAGTGTAAAGGATAAAAAGTGGTACACTTGTATAGGGTACTAACTATGAGTGAAGAGGACTAGAAGTTGCTCTGGGTCAGCTAGAGAATGAAAGGTGAGTGAATGTGTAGGCCCAGGACATTACTAGGCACTACTCGAGACTTTATCAACACTGTACACTTAGGCTACACTAAATCTGTTAAAAGTATTTTTCTGCTTTTAATAATACATTGAACTTAGCTTACTGTAAAATTTTGACTTTATGTGCTTTTTTGATTTTTTTTGACTTTTTGTGTCTTTGTAATAACACTTAGCTTAAAACAAACACATTATACAGCTATACAAAAATATTTTTCTTTCACTGTCCTTGATGCTAAAAAAGACAAAAAATGTCTTCTTTCTTTAGATCCTTATGCTATGAGCTGCTTTCTATTTTTAATTTTTTTTGGCCGGGGCTGGGTTTGAACCCACCACCTCCAGTATATGTGGCCAATGCCCTACTCCTTTGAGCCATAGGTGCGGCCCTTAATTTTTTAAGTCTCACTTAAAATTTTAATTTAATTTTTGAGTCTCACTCAATTGCCCTGAAGTAGAGTGTCATGGCACCATAGCTTACAGCAATCTCAGACTATGGGGCTCACGCAATCCTCTTGCCCCAGCCTCCTGAGTAGCCAGGACGACAGGCATCTGCCACAATGACCAGCTATTTTTAGAGACAAGGTCTTGCTCTTGCTCAGGCTGGTCTCAAACCCACGAGCTCAAGCAATCCACCTGCCTCAGCTTCCCAAAGTGCTAGGAGTAGAGTGCGTGGGCCACCACACCTAACTTTGTTTTTAAAATGTTTTAATTTTTTAAAAGAATTTTAAAACATTTTCATTAAAAACTAAGACACAGGCTCAGTGCCTGTGGCTCAGCGGGCTAAGGCGCCAGCCACGCACACTTGAGCTGGCGGGGTCGAATCCAGTCCAGGCCCACCAAACAACCATGACAGCTGCAACCAAAAAATGGCCGGACATTGTGGCAGGTGCCTGTGATCCCAGCTACTTGGGAGGCGGAGGCAGAAGACTCACTAGAGCCCAGGAATTGGAGGTTGTTGTGAGCTGTGATGCCACGGCACTCTATCCAGGGTGACAGCTTGAGGCTCTGTCTCAAAAAAAAAAGAAAACTAAGACACAAATACACACATTAGCCTAGGCCTACTCTGGATCAGAATCTTTAATATCACTGCCTTTCAGCTCTATAGCTTGTCCCTCTGGAAGGTCTTCAGGGACATGTAGGTAGCTGTCATCTCCTGTGTAACTGCCTTCTTATAGAATGCCCCCAAAGGACCTACCCAAGACTATTTTACAGTTAACATTTTTTTTTTTAAGCAGAAGAAATATACTCTAAAATAATGATAAAAAGTATGGTATAGTAAATACATAAAGCAGTAACATAGTCATTTATTATCATTAAGTATTCTGGATTATACATAACTGTTACACTTTTTCACCATGGAGCAGTGCAGTGGGTTTGTTTCCATCATCACCACAGGCAGGTGAGTAACATGTTTCGTTGTGATGTTACAATACCTACAACATCACTAGGCCATAGGGATTTTTCAGTTCCATTACCATCTTATGGGGCGACTGTTGTATATTTGCTTGGCCATTATGTGGCCATAGCCATATAGGAAGATGTCCTTGGAATAATGCTGATAGTGTGCTCCAAGTGATAGCATTCAACAAATATTAGATCTTACTGTTATTACTCCCCTTTAACCAGAGCTGAAGTAACCAGCAGCAACTGAACCAAAAAACAAAAACAAACAAAAAAACATAGTTTAAACTTGGTGCTCATGCTGTCAATAAGCTAACACTTTGTGCATCACTCCCATGGCTCCCACGTGTTCTCAGTGCCCTACCATGTCCATATCTAGGACCCTTACTGCTTTCCTGGCTAGTCAGGGGGTATGGACTTTCCTTCTACTGCCGCCAATATACTGCCCTGAGCTAATGACAAAATGACTTTGTCTCAAAATGAGCTCAGCAACTGGCTTGCTATGGATAAGGCTATTCCAGTAACTCATACACTAAATACAGATGACATCATGAGAAGCTGATATGAATCCTGAAAAAAGGAATGTTGTAGAAGAAGAAGAAGAGAGTAGTGACAACAGTGTGAGGTGGAGAAAGATCCTGGCAGGTGGCCACTGCGGCATTTGAGACTGTGCTAACTCTTGTAGCACCACAACCCTTCATATCATACAGAATCTGACTGTGCATGAGAGGAGGAGGGCCTCTCAGCAAGCTGATAGCCGTTTATATTTCCAAGAAAGATGCATACAATTTTACCAGCACAACAAGTCTACTGATGTAGATCCAGAACCCTCCACGTCCTTCCTCTCTTAACACTGTCCTAGCTGTATTGTCATCAGACTCCCATGATCCTCTGATGTGATGTCTGCCCAGTAAACCCCATCTCTATTGTAAGTTTTTAAGTGGTAATGTGTGTTACTTGAAATTAAAAAAATATGATAGTGGAACTGAAGTGTGTTGACTGCCATTTAACTACAATTGTGTACCTGCATTTGTAAAGCTGTTTTATAATGCAGTAAAACCGTGTTATAGTAAGTGAAGTTTGTCTTTATTTGTCTTAATTTGCTTGTAATTAGTATATTTCAATATTAATATCCAGTCAATACAGAGTCTGTGGTATAGTATGGGGTATAGAATTAGGCTTATTTTTAATAGTAACTCCCAAGCAACCAGAAACTACATTTAGCCAGAATCTACCAATCCATGAGTGCCAGATAGTGAAGAAATTACTATAGATGGCATTAGCATGTTCAAAAATTACTAATATTCTTTTAAAAGTTTCTTTTTCATTATTTGCTTTCCCACTGGCCCTCTGATTAGGCCACATGCAATTTTGGGGGTTTTCTAATGCCCTGCCTAATGCCTTGAGGACAACATCCTTCCTGAAAAATTACTTCTGAAGCAGAGCAGTGTATCGCTATTGCCAGGCTGGCCCTGTGTAATCTGTCCAGCCTCCTGTGAATCAGGAATGAACGTATTATTCACAGTGCATTCAGTTGCACCACCAGGGGCACAGCCTGGGCAGAAGTTTCAGCCTAGAGCTCCTGGATTGTGACACTGTGGAGGTGGACGTTCCGCTCTAGAAAGCAGGGCACCCCCACTGGAGACATTCCATTTAACTTTTTGCAACAGCAATCTGCCAACTCTATGGGGAGTAAAAATAATAAAAAAGGTGTCAGTTATAAAGCCTGGGAGGGAAATCAGAACCCAGACAGGGAATAAGTAGACAGCTGCAAGGGGCACTTTCGAGTTCCAGTCTAATCACAGATGGGTGCAATTAATGGCCAGTTTGGCAGACTGGTATTTTATGGTCAGATTTATGATCTAGAATGAATTCAACAGAACCATTATGGTGGTTCAAGGACAATAAAACACCAGTTTAAGAGTTGTCTCTTGCACATTTAAGACACAGTCCCTATGTGGACATTCATGAAAAAGCTGAACATTCTTTCTTTAATGCCAGGGTCTGGCCATACTGGGTGTTTCATCCAAGAGCAGCATAAGACAAAGGATCCTGGACCCACAGGCCACGTCTGAACTCAAAGGGCAGGAGTCAAATATGGGAACATTCTCTAGGCCACAGAGTGTGAGTAGCACTTTTTGGTACTAAGGTAAATGTTACCTTAGAATTAAAAGGAAACTGGCTCGGCGCCTGTGGCTCAGCAGGCTAAGGTGCTAGCCACGTACACCTGAGCTGGCGGGTTCGAATCCAGCCCGGGGCCCGCCAAACAACAATGACGGCTGCAACCAAAAAATGGCCAGGTGTTGTGGCGGGTGCCTGTCGTCCCAGCTGCTTGGGAGGCAGAGGCAAGAGACTCGCTTGAGCCCAGAAATTGGAGTTTGCTGTGAGCTGTGAAGCCACAGCACTCCATCCAGGGTGACAGCTTGAGGCTCTGTCTCAAAAAAAAAAAAAAAAAAGAATTAAAAGGAACCTTAGCTTTCATCTTTCATCTTGCCCAAGGAGGACATTTAAAAGATGAGAGAAACTGAGGCACAGAGAAGGCAAGTGTCCTGCCTGTGATTACTGTCAGTGACAGAGGTAGAGCCTGGGATATCTGACTACCAGGCTCTCTGCAGGACAGGATTATAAGGGCATACAGATTCTGGCCAGTTTATAGCAAACGTTGCATAGCTGAATAGCCCTGTGTCACCGGCCTGTGAATACATATTAGGTCACATTATCAAAATCTCCCAAACTTTTGTCAGTTTTGTAGCCTCACCTGCTCATTCAGAAATTTATCCTCCTCCCAAAGGCTTCCCTGCCCATGGTCTTCTGCTTTGCCCTATTCAGGGACAGCCCCTTATAGAGGGGCAGACTCTGTTAGCCCAGCTGCTGTGCCCACAGCCCCTCTGACCTTCCCCATGTGCCACTGAGTTCTGCACATTTCTGCCGCCCACTCTCCAAGCCAGATGAGCTCTGCGGTCTGGGGACTGGGGCTATAGCCAAGGTGAAAAGAAGGACACAGGGCGCGAGCTATTCACATGCCTTTGGCCCCTGTGGCCCTCACGCAAGGCTGTGCATACCCCAAGCCCCCTGAGTCTTACACAAACTTGGCTCCTCCGTTGCTTGCCCTGGTGCCACTGCCACAGGGATTCACATCCAGGCCCTCAGCCGTGAGACCTAAGTGAGGGAAAATTTCATAGTGGCTACCCACACAATCCCTGCCTTGTCTTCCTTCCACAGTCTTTATCTCCCCTCACACCTTCTTAACTGCCTCTGTGCACACACGTGCATACACACACATACACACAAAACAGCAGGGGCAAATACACCCAACACCTTCTTCCTCAGTCACCAAAACACAAAAACCACAAACGTGTGTTTAATTTGTACCAGGAGGCCTTTGGAAGAAAGGAGATGCCCAACCTTCAATATCTGATATATCTGAGCAGCTTTGTCTGAGAGAAAAGAAGCCTGTACATTTATTGGAATATCACAAACTGATGAGAAACTTCGGTAAATCACCAGTGTGTTTGTTGGGACAGGGCTGGGGTGAGGCATCATTTCTTACAGCCTGCCTTAGTTTGAAAAGGAATTGGGGATAGGTAATATATCTGAAAGACAATCCCAGGATACACTAGCAAGGAAGTAGGAAGTGAGATAACAAAAGAGGAAATGTTAATGAAGGATATCCTAGGGTCCCAATGTGTTCCCCACAACTCATGTTTTGTAAACTTAATCCCCAAGGCAACAGTGTTGGGAGGTGGGGCCTTTTGGGAGATATTTAGGCCATGAGGGCTTCACCCTCCAAAATGGATTAAAGCTGTTATAAAATGGCTTGACAGAGGGAGTTTGTTCCTTTTTGTCCTTCCACCTTCTGTTACGTGAAGACACAGCATTCCTCCCCTCCACAGGTGCCATCTTGGAAGCAGAGAGCAGCCTTTAGCAGATGACTGAAATTACCAGCACCTTGATTTTTTTTTTTTTTTAGAGACGGAGCCTGAAGCTGTCACCCTGGACAGAGTGCCGTGGCATCACAGCTCACAGCAACCTCCAATTCCTGGGCTCAAGCGAGGCAACTGCCTCCGCCTCCCCAGGTAGCTGGGACTACAGGCGCCTGCCACAACGCCCGGCTGTTTTTTGGTAGCAGCCGTCATTGTTGTTTGGCGGGCTTGGGCTGGATTCGAACCCGCCAGCTCAGGTGTACGTGGCTGGGGCCTTAGCCCGTTGAGCCACAGGCGCTGAGCCTTTTTTTTTTTTTTTTTTGAGACAGAGTCTCACTCCATTGCTCTGGGGTGCCCTGGTGTCATAGCTCACAGCAACCTCAAACTCTTGGATTCAAGCGATCTTCTTGTCTCAGCCTCCTGAGTAGCTGGGACTACAGGCGCCCCTCACAACACCTGGCTAGTTTTTTCTTTTTTTTAGTAGAGACGAGGTCTCACTTTTGCTCAGGCTGGTCTGAAACTTGAACTCAGGCAATCCACCCACCTTGGCCTCTCAGAGTGCTAGGATTATAGGTGTGAGCCACCATGCCCAGGCTCAGCACCTTGATCTTGAGTTTCCCAGCCTCCAGAAAGGTGAGAAGTAAATTTCTGTTGTTTATAAATTAACTAGTCTTGGGTGTTTTGTTATAGCAGCTTGCATGGACTAACACAGGTTATGTTAATAAGTAAGTTAGGAACCGTGGGCTTATTTGGCTCTGTCTCACTGAGGACTCACCCCAAAACTATGAGAAACTTTCCTCAGAATCAGAGCCAAGAACAGGATGGAGTGAATGAGACACCTAGGGAGCAAAATTTAAGGGGACATTCACTGTCAGGGTTAGCCTCTTTCAGGTTATGCAAAAGCAGAGTTAGCCCGGCTCAGTCATCCCACGGGGATGGGAAGTCTGGAGCATTTATCCACAACTTCCATCTCCTATTAGTTGAGAATCCCCACCTGCCCAGGTGCTAATGCCGCTCCACCTCTGAGCTGATCCTGTTTGAGAACCTTCAAGCTTTTCATGGTACCAGGAAAGCCCCTAGATAGAGAAAGACAGAGATATAGGTACTCAAGGTGGGAAGCTGTCCATGCTCTGGAAATTGCCTAGACAAGCCAGCAGTAAGTGGCAGGGGTCGGCAGTGGTGAGAGAAGCAGAGCATCAGCTGTCTGCTGCTATCCTACAAGTGCCAACAGTGTCTCGGATACCCATCAAAATTATGAATCTCATGCAGAGACCTCCGTATTGCTAAGTACTTGGCCCTCCTCTAACTCAGTCTCTCAAAACTCATAGCAGGTTGAAGGCAAAGACTCTGCACTTGGACGTACAGAGTATAAATGATAAAGTTAAGATTTCAGAAATGTGAACTTTAGGAAATTAATAAGTCTTGGATCCTGATAATTTCCCTGGAAGAAAGAGGCCACATTCTGTTCTATTTCCTGCTTTTTAGGACTTTGCCACATGCAGGGGGTCCCATAGTACACATACCTACCTTATGCAAAATTCACAGAGGAAGAAATTTCTTTTCCTACACTCTCTCTGTTCCTCTTTCAAATCAGACCTTGATCTCCACTATTTCAGACTTAACAAAAAAGCAAACACCAAAAGATAAATTTTTCCTTTGAGCTTCTGAAAGCCTAGTGACTTAAATAGTTTTTAACAGCAACCTGATCAGACCTAATTTTTCCCTATCGTTTCTTTTCAAATTCAACTGTAAAACAGAGGGCTCTTGGTGAATGAGTAAATGAAAAAATTAACAAAGGAAATCATCAGAGGATATTATTGTAGGAGTGGATTAATGGTAGAAGGAGATTTAGATGTAAGTAAGAGTTGCAGAAGATTAGAGTCTCAAATTTACAATACAACTAGTCAAGAGGGACGGTTGGGAAAGACTTGGTGGTAGCAGAGGGGGACCTCTGCTGTGTGCTATGTGTGAATTGATTATCAGAAGCTTCTTACTATGGAGACTCATGTCTCTCCTGTGCTGGGTCACTTCAGGTTTCCCCCCAAACAACCTTCCTCTTTGTTGGTTTATTCTCTCTTTTCAGTGGCGTGCATCCTTCAGTAGCTTCTTGAGAACGGTTACATAGGAAGCACATTCTTAACCATCTTACACATCTTTATTCCACTCTTACACTTTATGAGTAATTTGAGTATAGCATTTAAGGTTGGAAAGCATTGTCCTTGAGAATTTCAAAAATATTGCTTTATGGTCTTCACAAGTCTAGGGTTGCTGTTGAGATGTTTCATGGAACTCCAGTTTGTAATTTTTGTTGTTGTTGCAGTTGTTCATTGTTGTTTAGCTGGCCAGTGCTGGTTTGAACCCACTGGCCTGGGTGTATGTGGCCGGTACCCTACCCACTGAGCCACAGGCGTCGTCATGTAATATTTTATATATAATTGGTTACTTGGTCTTTCTCCCCTCGTGGGGAGATTTGAACATCTTCTCTTTGGTCCGAAATTTTGAAATTTTATAATAGTGTGCCTGGGTTTGGATAATTCTTCAATTCATTGTGTTGGATTCTGGGACATAGTCTTCTACTTTTTTTTTTTTGAGACAGAGCCTCTCTTTGTCACCCTCGGTAGAGTGCTGTGGTGTCACAACTCACAGCAACCTCAAATTCTTGGGCTCTAGTGATTCTCTTGCCTCAGCTTCCCAAGTAGCTGGGACTACAGGTGCCCACCACAACACTCAGGTAGTTTTTTAGAGACAAGGTGTTGCTCTGACTCAGGCTGATCTTGACTTGTGAGCTCAGGCAATCCACCACCCTGGACCTCCCAGGGTTTCTTATATTTAATAATATTCTTTTTTTCCTCCTTCCCCTTTTTTGAGAGGAGATTTCTTTTTTTGTAAGTTTATTCTATTCAGATTTAGACTTTTTTTTTTTTTTGATACAGAGTATCATATGTTACCCTCGGTAGAGTGATGTAGCATCACAGCTCACAGCAACCTCTAACTCTTCAACTTAAGCAATTCTCTTGCCTCAGCCTCTCAAGTAGCTGGGACTACAGGCACCTGCTACAACATCTGGCTGCTTTTTGGATTGTTCTTGTCATTGTTGTTTGGCAGGCTGAGGCTGGGTTCAAAACCCGCCAGCTCTGGTGTATGTGGCTGGCGCCCTAGCTGCTGAGCTACAGGCATGGAGCCCCTCCACCAAGTTTCTGTCATCCAGAATTTTGTTGACATTTTCTCTCTGCTGTTGTCTTCCTTTTACCTGTGAATTTCTGCCTTTTAAAAATTTCACAGTTAAAAATAAATAAATAAATATTTCACAGATGTGTTAGTTTGGACCCTTTAAGAAGCAGATGTTAGCGCCAGGCACTGACTCATGCCTATAAACCTAGCACTCTGTGAGGCTGAGGCAGGTGGATTGCCTGAGCTCACGAGTTCAGGACCAGCCTGAGCAAGAGCAAGACCTCATTTCCAAAAATAGCCAGGCAGGCACCTGTACTTGGGAGGCTGAGGCAAGAGGATCACTTGAGCCCAAAAGTTTGAGGTTGCTGTGATCTATGATGCCACAGCACTCTACCAGGGGCGACAAAGTGAGACTCTGTCTCAAGGAAAAAAAAAAAAAAGGTGGATGTCAGGACTGGATTAGACATGTAAGAGATTTATTTGAGAGGAAGAAGAGGAAGAGGGCTTTCTGAATGCAAAGCAGTTTAGATGCCTGAAGAAGGCAGAAGGCAGGAGTGAGGATCGGGTAGGGAAGACTACATTGTAGCTCCAAAAAAGAGTTGACCAGGCTAAGAAGTTCAAGCAGGCGTCCCTAACTGGAGATCAATCCTGCATTCACAGTACTGCACTTGCATTAGTATTCCCGCTATGCACCATCAGAAACAGTCCACAAGAAGTTCGGCCTTGGCACAAACGTGGTGATGTATCCAGGAGATGTGAATAGCACAATTCCACAACTGTCATTTTAGTGAGGTTCAAAAAGAGAATGGAGATAAATGTGTAAGTCCAATATGTTTAACAAGAATAGAGTTTATTTTCAACAAGAATAACCTAGTCTCCATCCCTACTGATAGACTATGATTTGGGGGGATTTAGTTAATGATGACTCTTCAGGTTACTAAACACAACAGGTACGGTTAATAAATAAAAGTTTTAATTATTAATGCCCCCCTCCACAGCAAAGGGGAGAGAGGACACAAGAAGAAAAGAGATTAAGAGATTGGAAGGTAGTGGTATTGAGGAAGCTGGGGAAAGAGGCATATGCATAGATAGAGGAGAGAAAGGAAGGGAAAGTTTTGGAGAAAGAACAGAGATAAGTTGAAAAGGGATTTTCATCAAGTTCTGCTAGGATGCAATTACTCCTCCACCTCATCATGAAACCCTAAGTGGAATTTCATATTATACATTGGTGACATTAGAGCTGATTTTAATAGTTATTTGGGATGCCCAGTGCCCTGAGATTAACTTCACAAAGGGGACAGGGGAGAAGAGAGGATGTCGAGGATCCAGTTGTCCCAGTCACTCAAGAGCCTCTTCAGGTCTCTACAGCCTGTGCTATTGTTCACACTTATCTCTTTTAAAGAATCTCTTGGCTTCTATGATACCAACTTCCTGGTCTTTTGGAGACCTTCTTATTTTACCATCCATTTTGTGAATTTCTCTTCTTTCTCATTCTTTAAATATTGGTAAACCTCAGGCTTTTTTCTTGGCTTTCCTTGTATTCTGTCCATCAAATCTTCTATTGCTATCTACAAATTCAATATGCTGAGACTTTCGAATCCTTTTTCAAAGTCCATGCTTCCTATATGAGTTCTAAACACTTACATCCAACAGCCTATTGGACAGTTGAACATCCCCCAAACACTGCAAACTCAAAATAGGATCCATCAGCTTCCCATTATCCCATGTCCCAAAAGTGTTCCTCTTCTCACATCCCATATCAGAGTGATTGATATCACCCAGTCACTCAAGGCATAAATCTTGTTCTTATTCCCGATTCTTTCCTGTCTCTCCCAGCAACCATCGATCACCAAGTCCAATCAATTCTAACTCTTCATACATCCTGACCTTGCAATTTCTTTCTACTCCCCTCACCACTACCTAAACTCACTCATCATCACATCTAGTTTGGATTACTCCAACGGCCTTCGGTAATTTATTGCCAGTCTCACCCCTAAACCTCCTCTATACTAAGTTCTTTAGAAAATGCAAATCTTAACTGTCACTCCCTGCTTGTTACTTCAATGACTCTCCCATGATCTGCCAGGGAAAGTCCAGTCCTCTATAATGTTTTACAAAGTCTTGGCTCAGCGCCTGTGGCTCAACAGGCTAAGGCGCCAGTCATGTACACCTGAGCTGGCGGGTTCGAATCCAGCCCAGGCCTGCCAAACAACCAAAAAATGGCCGGGCGTTGTGGTGGGCGCCTGTAGTCCCAGCTACTTGGGAGGCAGAGGCAAGAGACTCGTATGAACCCAGGGATTGGAGGTTGCTGTGAGCTGTGATGCCACAGCACTCTATCCAGGGTGACAGCTTGAGGCTCTGTCTCAAAAAAAAAAAAAAAAAGTCTTATATAGTCCCCTCTCCAAACTTGTACCTTGTCACACATTCCCATCCTCTACACCTGTCTCTTCCAAATTATGCCTGTATAAACTTGCTCAGTTCTTTCTTACTTTTCTCTGTATGTGTCACTCTTCTTACCATGCTGCTCCCATTCTCCTGGCTAATTCCAACTTACCTCTCAAGAAATATATATATATATTTGCATGTGTTTTTTATAAGAAGGCTTTCCTGAGCCCCACCATGGATGTAGGTTCAATCCTAGGTTCCACAGTGGGCTTATCCATTCCACTTCACATGCTTTCCACTGCATGGTAATTTTCTATTTTCTTGTGGTAGTTTTAAAATACATCTGCCTATTGATAGTTTTCCACTGAAGATGTGAAATCCAATTCTTCTCCAATTCACTCACTGAATATGAGTGAGCTCTTGCAACTGCCACAGGTACAGAATGCAGCCAAAATGATGCCATGTGACATTTGAAGTCAGGTCCGAGAAGGCTATGCTGCTGGGATACTCATTCTTGGAACCTGCTCACCATGTAGTGAGAGGTGGAGAGACTGTAGACAGACCACATTTTTCCTGGTGGCCACAGCACCAGCTAGGTCTCCGCTGACAGCCAGCATCAATCTCCAGAAAAGTAGTGAGCAAGCCTTCAGGTGATTCCAGCCCCCAACCTTTGACCTTCCCCAGAAGACACGCTGCAAGGATGAGCTGACGCTCTGAGCCCTGATCAAATTAGAGATTTGTGAGCAAAATAAAAAAATTCTTTTTCTTTTCAGCAGTAAGTTTGGGTATCTTTTATGTATCAATACCAGAAGCACTTGTCCATTTTCCCAGTACATCCTTAAAGGGAAGGACAGTGGTTAACTGCTACATCTCCAGCACCAAGCACGTAAGAGGGTCTCTATATGTATCAAATGTGGATAAAATATGGTTTTAGCTTTTGAAAAGCAAGTTCAGGCCGGGCACGGTGGTTCATGCCTATAGTCCTAGCACTCTGGGAGTCTGAGGCAGGTAGATTGCCTGAGCTCACAGACTCGATACCAGCCTGAACCAGAGTGAGACTTTATCTCTAAAAATAGCTGGGCATTGTGGCAGTCACCTGTATCCCAGCTACTTGGGAGGCTGAGACAAGAGGATCACTTGAGCCCAAGAGTTTGAGGTTGCTGTGAGCTATGATGCCACGACACTCTACCGAGGGCAACAAAGTGAGACTTTGTCTCAAAAAGAAAGAAAAGAAAAGCAAGTTCAGAAGAAGAATGAGATTCACAGAAAAGATGGAGGCCATCTTTATACTTGGGGAAGGAATCTGAAAAAAACAGGAACAATTTTTTAATTTATTTTTTAGAGATAGGATCTTGCTATGTGGCCCACACTGGTCTTGAACTTAAAACAGTGGTTCTCAACCTTCCTCATTGCCACGTTGTTACAAATGGAAAAAAGGGGTTGTGACTCACAGGTTGAGAACCGCTGAAAACAATATGCCCAATTTTTATTTGATTATAGGTTTTTCTTAGGGTCCTTGACTCTAGAACTCAGTTACTCAGAATGAGGAAAATCACCTCTTTCTATAAACTCATGGTTTCAGAATGTATGAGTCTGAGAAACAATTTATAAAATAAGTTTATTTATTTTAGATAAAGGGAGCAGCCTTAAAGATAATATAAAATTTAAGAGCCACGCATTGCTAATTGAAAGCAGGATCCCTAACCTCTTGCTGAGCTTTTCAGTGCCTTTCTCTGCTTTCTTGAGTTAACATATAGCTACACAGCTATTGCCTGTCAATTCCCTTCCAAGAATATCACTCATCACCTTCTGCGCTCTATACATAAAATCATGGCCTCCATTTCCTTTTTTTTTTTTTGAGACAGTCACACTCTTAACTGTCACTCCCTGCTTGTTACTTCAAGCAGTCACATTCTCTCACCCTGGGTAGAGTGCAGTGGCATCATCACAGTTCACTGCAACCTCAGACTCCTGGGCTCATTGGTTTGCATTCTTTACTGAGTATGGTTTCCCATGAGTATATCAGTGGTGATTTTTGCATGTGCGCTGGTAGCAGTTTTACAAATTAACACCATTTCTAAAGCTAGAAAAGCACCCTCTCTGAGCACTACTGACTCGTGTTACCTTTATGTCAATCCAAAAGGCACCGTCTCCGGGGAGAACCATGATGTCCAGGGTTCGATCGGCCAAGCCCAAGCCAGGCTGTCATGGATCAGTTGGTTATTGAGCACCTCTGTGGATGCTGGACGCTTCCCGACCACACCTATCAATGGCTACAGGAATCCTGCAGACTGTAGATTTGTCTGAAATTCTGATCAGAAAGAACTAGAGGTGTTGCTAATTGGAATTCATGAGGGTAGCTGTTCACTGAATCGGTGCATCAAAGGAAAGGAAGTTGCACATCCCTCCTCTGAGAAATCTCTTTGGCAGGATTCTATCATTATTTATGACTCAGATTCATGGATTCATTAAGAAGGGATGGGAGGCTGGCTATTTGCAGATGGAAGAAATAACATTGCTTCAGAGCCAAATATTCAGCTCTTTTCCATCACCAATCAATATGTAATTTGACTGCTGTAGGTAGTGCTAATGCTTGTGGTTTGACAACCTAGGAGAGGGTCCCACTTGAAGAAAGAAAAAGTATATATAGTCAGCTTAGTAAGTTAATGAGATTCTTTTGTTTTCCATAATCCATCAGAAGATCCGTTCTGGATCCAATTAGTATGTTATTATAATTCCTTTCTCCCACATTCAACAAACATTAGAAGAGCTGGTTTGTGTCAGGCACTGTGTTAGTCACTTGAGAAACAAAAAGGAACAGGACGAAGTTTTTCCCTCTCCAGGAGTTCTTAAAAGCCAAACATTCTAGAGGGAAAATTTTAGGATGGTTTTAGAAGAAAGTACATAGGATCTTTGCTTATTGGGTATTTCAGCAAATCATTGAATGAATGGATTCCACAGTCTTTATAGACACATAATAAGTAACACTAAAATTTTTATTTAATTACATCAGGCAAATCGCAATATCTTTTGGCCACTACTATTTACTATCCTTCGGTGTGAGTGCAGGGTGTGGTCAGATGCTTCCCATTAGCAGTTCAAGTTAATTCATACAAGGATAATGAACCAATAAAACAGAAGTGGAGGAACAGCTCTGCTTGAAGTAGGAATAGAGAATGACTCCAGCCACTTCACCTTCTGGTTCAATCTCTCTTCTCACACACAGAAATCCCTAAGAAAGCTTTGCCAATGCCCTGGGTTCCCACAGGCACTGTTTGAAAACTCTGTGCTAAGCAGGTATTCCCTCCAGCTCTGAGTCTGAGGTGTTCCGTCACTTCGCTAATAACTCAGTAACCCTGGACTTGGTTTCTCAATGGGCCCACCCATGAGTGCAATGCTCTTTTGCCCCTATGAAGTGTTATTTCCTTTTGTGTACAAACTAGATTTATTCATCCTTGTATCTCCCATCCTTCCCAGAAGGCCTGACAAAAGTGAACATGGAATGAGGAACAAATGTGCCTGAGAAGTAGGAGCCCGAGGGGGAAGCCAACCTGAGAGTTGTGGAAGTGGGAATGTATGCTCTGATCACCGCGTAGCTGCCTACTTTCCTGGACATGCACACGCGCATGGATACACATGCACGCACACACACACGCATGCAAATGCACACACACGGATACACATTCACAGACATGCACATGCACATGCATACATGCATGGGTACACAGACACACACGCACAAGCACATGCATGCACATGCACACACACATACACACATGCACATGCACAGACACATGGATACACATGCACAGACACACACGCACACATATGCATGCACATGCACAGACGCATGGATACACATGCACACACACGCACATACACACATGCACATGCACACGCACATGGATACTCATGCACAGACATGCACACACGCACATGCACACACACATACATGCATGCACACACGCACACATGCATGGATACTCATGCACGCACACACGTGCACATGCAAACATGCATGATACTCATGCACACACACATACACGCATGCACATGCACACACGCATGGATACTCATGCATGAACATGCACCCGCATGGACACACAGGCACAGACACACACACATGTACACGCATGCTCATGCACACACACATACCTCACCCTCATTCTGAGCGAGAGAGCAGCAGCTGTAGTGTAGAATTCCTGTCCAGAGTCTATATTCTTTTTGGAGACAGAGTCCTACTTTCTTGCCCTTGGTAGAGTGCCGTGGTGTCATAGCTCACAGTAACCTCAGACTCTTGGGCTCAAGCAGTTCTCTTGCCTCAGCCTCCCAAGTAGCTGGGACAGGTGCTCACCACAACATCCGGCTATTTTTGGGGACAGGATCTTGTTCAGGCTCAGACTGGTCTTGAATCTGTGAGCTCAGGCAATCCACCCACCTCAGCCTCCTAGAGTGCTAAGATTGTAGGTGCGAGCCACCACGCCCGGCCCACAGTCTCTATTCTTGGTAACTATTTTTCTGGGGCTCCTTCCTACAACATTTATCTATTATTTAATCCCTTAGGAAGTTGACCTGTTCTTATTCCATTCTCAACTTTACTTCCACCCTCTTTTCTTCTCCCTTATGCTCAAAGCAGACACCCAGCACATGCTGGTGTCTTCCTCTGTCCTTCAAGTGTTGAGACCTTTAGACTGTGCCGACTTGGTCAGACTTTCTGGATCTGCCCCAGTTGGTGAGTATCTTTCATAGAGTTGGAGATGTGGGTCTAGAAAAAGTATGAATGGGTGTGAGCATCAAAAAGTACAATGGGATGGGCATGTCCAGTTAATAAAGATGCTATTCTTCTATCATTTAGTAATTGTTTTATACAATTGACTCACATTACATTTGAAATTGATTAAAATGTTATAATTTTTTTCACAGAGTAACAAGAAGCCAATTCTCCTCCATCCTATACTTTTGCATTTTTTAAAATAACAAGCTTAAGATTTTACATTTGTCTTCAATAAAAATTGTGTGTTACTTTTCTATGTAGTTCTGGCCTGCTATTTTATTTTCTTCTTGAAAAACCTTGATTTTTGTTTTGTTTTGTTTTTTTGTTTGTTTGTCTTTGAAACAGAGTCTCAAGCTGTCCCCTGGGTAGAGTGCCGTGGTATCACAGCTCACAGCAGCCTCAAACTCTTGGGCTCAAGCCATTCTCTTGCCTCAGCCTCCCAAGTAACCGGGACTACAGGGGCCCAACACAATGCCCATCTATCTTTTTTAGTTGTCAGAGTACTTTTAGCTGGCCCAGGCTGAGTTCGAACCTGCCAGCCTTGGTGTATGTGGCTGGTGCCCTACCCACTGAACTATAAATGACACAAAAAAAATCTCAATGTTGATATTCATTATATTCACTATCTCTTAAAATGTTGTGTAAAGGAATATATATATATATATATATATTTCACTCAAGTTACTGATAAAACTCTGGAGCAATTAAGAATCCTTTGACATGCTGTTTACATAACTCCCTTGAGGTTGCCCTTGGCCCATTAACCATTTTGACTAGCAATAGATCTATCCCATTATCTTGCGGTTACATTTTCTCTATCTTTTCCTCAAGAAAACAGTTTATCCTGACTGGAATCAAAATGCCCTGATTTTTTAAAAAATTTCTCTTTTCTCGGCTTGGCGCCTATGGCTCAACAGGCTAAGGCGCCAGCCACGTACACCTGAGCTGGCGGGTTTGAATCCAGCCTGGGCCCGCCAAACAACAATAACGGCTGCAACCAAAAAATGGCTGGGCGTTGTGGCAGGCGCCTGTAGTCCCAGCTACTTAGGGAGGCAGAGGCAGGAGACTCGCTTGAGCCCAGGAATTGGAGGTTGCTGTGAGCTGTGATGCCACAGCCCTCTGTCCAGGGTGACAGCTTGAGGCTTTGTCTCAAAAAAAAAAAAAAAAATTTCTCTTTTCTCTCAGTGTCATCTCTATCATAAAAAGAAACAAGGTTAGTTCAGCCTGGCTTGCTCTTAGTAAACCCATGCTGTTTCCCTTGCTGTGTGTTTACAAACCATCTGTTCACCATCTGATGCCAGGGATTGAACATCAAACTCACCAGTTTTGAGAATTTACTGTTTCCTATCTCCAAAAGTAAGATTTATTATATGCAGAAATAAATTTTGTTTTGTTTTTATTAATAAAGCAAAACAGATTTGGCCAAAACTTGGAGTATAAGGCATTCACTAATAGAACTATATGCTTACTGCTTACCAGGTCCCTGATTCCATCACAACTTGAGAGTGGTGTAAATGTGGGGATCTCACCCATCTGTTGCCCCCCTCCGGGTCACTGAGCTACTCTGTCCACCACAGTGGTTTTTCTCTTGCTGCCCTTCACTTCTTCTATGTTTAATTATAGTGATAAGCATAAAGGCAGAATCCAAACCAGCAGCTGTATAAAAAGGTTTGATGAAAATGATATAAAACTTGGTAACAAAAGCAAAATGATATACTGTAAAGAAAATAACTACACTGGACAGAACCAGGAGAAGAGCACCTGTTTCAGTGCGATATGCATATATAATAAACACTGCCCTTGAAGATGCATAGCCTCTATTTCACCCCATCCCTATCCAAGAATGTGATGTTGGCAACTCCATAGTTCACGGAATGGAACAAAATATGCCCACATTCCCAAATCCTTCAAAAAAATAATATTAGCCAAGGAAAATCCAAGGTAAAATCCAGCTCTTGTACCCTGGGTTTTCCTATTTCATATGCTCCTGACCTTGAAGACAAGAACAGAAAGGATGGGGGACAGTAAGGCAACTAACTCATGCTGTACCTAGAGCTGGTCTGTCACCAAGCAGCAAAGGCAGTCGACTCGCTAACCTCACTAAGCAGGCAGCTGAAATGGTGTGTGCGTTCAAACAGATCCCCAAGAATTGGTTTTCTTTGGCATGCCCTGCAATTTTATATTTCAGGAATGTTATGTTCCTTCATGAGGGAACTGACCTTCACAGATGAGGGGGCTTTAGAGTTTTTTTCTAAGTTCTGTGACCTGAACTTCATTCCACATCCCTTGTGTCTGCTCTCATTCAGGAAAAGTCTAATTGAACCCCATGGAATGAGTTTTCCTCTTTAGTTCAGATTACATTTATAAAAGTGCTAGAAAAACACAACATCGCCTCTCTCCCAGATGGAATATTACGAAGCATATTCAGCATATCCATACGGCCAAATTCACTCTCATGGTCACACAGGAAACACCTTTCAAAATGCCCCCCGCCAAAAAATTCTTAAGCAGGCTAGGGCAAGGACAAAGGGAAAGAAAAGCAAAAGTTGTTTCAATCAGGAAAAATATTTTGAGGAGCCTTAGGAAGATGCAAGTTGTCTAGCATAGTAAATTTTACTTAATGAGAATATTCAGGGAAGAGGGATCTTCTTTTTTTTTTTGAGACAGAGTCTCACCATATCACCCTTGGTAGAGAGCTGTGGCATCAAAGCTCACAGCAAGCTCCAACTCTTGGGCTTAAGCAATTCTCTCGCCTCAGCCTCCCAAGTAGCTGGGACTACAGGTGCCTGCCACAACACTCGGCTTTTTTTTTGGGGGGGGGTTGTAGTTGTCATTGCTGTTTGGCAGGCCCAGGCTGGATTTGTGTCCGGTGCCCTAGCCACTGAGCGACAGCCACCAAGCCAAAGGGGGCTCTTTTTTGTTGTTGCATTTGTTTGCTTGCTTGCTTTTGTTTTAAATTTCCTAATTAAAAGTTGTCATGTTACTATATAATTTCATTTTCATGTTATTCTGGAAAAGGCAAAGGTAAAAGGACAGAGAATAGATAAGTGATTTTCAAGGGTTAAAAGGGAAGAGGAGGGGTATAAATGGGCAGCACAGGGGTATTTTGGGGGTGATAAGAATGGTTTTGCATCTTAATTTTGGTGGTGGTTACACGATGGTATATATTTTTCATAACCTGTGGAAATTTACACTAAAAGAATGAATTTTTCTCCTGTAAAGTTAAAGATAAAGAAACCAATAAAATGAATATTCAAGTGTCTGTGTGATGTAAAAGGAAGACTATTAGACTAGGACTCAGGCGACCTAAAGTGCTTTCAGCCAGCTCATCCTGCGTTCTAGCACTGTAGACAAAAGTTACTTTTGCTTTTATTCTAATTATTAGAAGTCCTACTAAAATTATTCTTAGGATATATAACTGCTTTAGGGAGTAGAACATGCATGGGAGAAATGTCCACTGCCTTTGCTGTTTCAAAGTCTTTGGGGCCTCTGTGTCACATTCTGGGACATAGAAGGTGACTTGCCACTGTGGCACCACAGGCCTGACCCGCTGAAAGCTCTCTGTTCCCTGCCCTCCCCTGGCACTTTGCGCCTCCAAAAGCCATCTTATTTTTGTAGACTTTACCAAAGTATTAATGCATTTATTTATTCACACATTTCTTCATAAGTGAAATAAACAAGTATGTTCTTACATACACTTAATGAGTTCAATAACCAACACCTTGAGAGAGCAACACGGGGCTCTATGAGTGGACTCAGCAACACAGAATGTCTCTACCGAGTCGTCCTCCTGTACCTGCTCTCAGCAGCACTCAGTCCTGCCTCTGTGCCCTATAAACAGCTTTTCTGATAGAGCAGGTGTCCCCAGCAGGAGGTCAAGAGAAATATTCTCTTGTCATAAGAGATGCACATTGTCAATTCCTATGTGTTGACGAGCTCTTTGTTGTATGAAAATATTTCTTGTATGCTTTTTCAGGCTTAATAACTTATCCTCAGCATTTTTATATGACTAGTCCCAGGGTATATTTTGCATACATCATTTCCATTTCCTTTTCTTTCTTTTTTTTTTTAGACAGGGTTCTACTTTTGCCCTTGGTAGAATGTGTACGCTCATAGCTCACAGCAACCTCAAACCCCTGTGCTCAAGTGATCTTTTGCCTCAACCTACTGAGTCCCAACCCTAGCTGGGACTACAAGTGCCTGCCACAACACCCAGCTATTTTTAGAGATGGGGTCTTGCTCTTGCTCAGGTTGGTCTTCAACTCCTGAGCTCAAGCAATCCACCTGTCTCAGCCTCCCAGAGTGCTGGGATTACAGGTGAGCCACCACGCCCGGCCTCCTTTTCTCTTTCATCAGTGTTCTCTCTTTTGAGTTGGTTTCCTGGACTATCTGCTTGTTCTGTTCCATTAGCTTGTCTTACATGATATTTGTTTTAGGGTTCACTTAAACAGTTAAGCCATTTAAGCTTCTTATAAGTTTTAATTATGTAAACTAGCACACAATCACTGGATGGTAGCATATTGCCTAACTACAGTTGTCAAGATGGAGAGACAGGCTCGGCACCCGTAGCACAGTGGTTACAGCACCAGCCACATGCACCAAGGCTGGCAGGTTTGAGCCTAGCCCTGGGCCAGCTAGTCAACAATGACAACTGCAACAAAAAATAGCCAGGCATTGTGGCAGGTGCCTGTAGTCCCAGTTACTTGGGAGGCTGAGGCAGGAGAATGTCTTAAGCCCAAGAGTTTGAGGTTGCTGTGAGCTGTTACACCATGGCACTCTACCAAGGGCGACATAGGAGACTCTGACTCAAAAAAATAAATAAATAAAGTTAGATAGATGATAGGTAGGTAGATAGATAGATAGATAGGTAGATGTATTTATTGCACTTCACTTGCTTTTGGTGATACTCAGGTTCCAGAGTTTCTAGTAGAGACTATGAACCTATACAAGGTAGGGTTCACAGTCTCTACTAGATGGGGGAAAAAAGGCTTTGAGTCACACGTAATCCTTACTTATAATCCCTCACTTCTTACTAATTATCATCTCTTGTCAACTCCCTCACTTCTCTGCCCTACTCTGTGCCTGCCCCTTGAGTGAACGTGCACCCTCTCTGTTCCTGGACCACAGCTACAGGTCTAAGGAACTTGACCATAGAAAGTATTCAGCAATTTTTGAATGGATGGATGGATGGATATAAAGAAAGGCAGGAGAGAAGGAAGGAGGGGAGAGGAAAAATAGAAACAATAAAAGAAGAAAAGAAAGAAGGGAATAGTTCTTTTTTATATCATGGAGACAGAATATTTGTAAATCACAAATGACCAGGCTGTGAAGCATTTAATTTCACAGGCATCTAGCTGGGAGAATGGGCCAAAGAAATAAATTCTCCCCTCCCCAAAGGTTCCACTATCCATGTAGATAGTCAGCATTTGATGATTAACAACACTTTGCATCCCACCAACAGATAGAGAAACAAATTGATTTCTTACCTGACCCTCCAGGAAGGTGGTCAGGCATCAGCTCCTTTTTATTGACAGACTCTAGCCCCACGCACAAGAATCTCTAGGTAATAACACTTATCACCTTTAGTAACAATTGCCTGACTTCCTGTTCTTTAAGTTAGAAAGCTCCACCACAAGGGCTTCTCTGAGATATGTAAGTCCTTCTCATCTGCCTGCGAGTCTGATGGCCCTGGAAAGCCATGACGGTCAAAAGAGAGATAACCTGGGCTACAAAGTGGTAAAGTAACAAGCTGTAACACAGGAACAGTCTTCAAACCATCACTCTCATTTTTTGGTAGAAATGGAACTCTTCTCGATGATCATGGTTCTGTCAACTAAGAATTTTTTTCCCCAAACTTCTCCTATTTATTCCAGTGGTGTGATACTAGAACTTGGTTGTGTTTATACAGGTGAATGTTTTTCGGCCTTACTCCGTGTGGGAGTAAGCCTCATAAAATGAATTCAACTGTGTGGGGGGTAGAGTTATTAGCTGCTGATAATTGCCTTGGTGACTTTCTGGTTGCTGGAGCTCTATCTACACTGTGGTCTAAATAGGAACTATTTCCTCCTTGTCAGGTGTAACACAGTTGAAATAGGCTGTATCTGGCTTTTTGCATCACAGGAAACCTTGAGCTTAAACCAGCTGAGAAGGTAAAGAGCCACTCGCCCATGGCCAAAAGCTTAGCGTACTTTCCCTGAAGATAGAGAAACTCCCTCCTACGCCTTAACCAAGCATGGAGTGAATGTCCACTGCATTGGAGGCTACTACCCCAGACTCCAACAGGTCCAACAGTCTAAGAGTTATAAAAGGGTTAGCAAAGATAGTGTGGCCAAAAGGAAGAATGAAAAACTGGTACAGTCAGCTTTATCAGGCAAAGACAATGTCTTTTTTTTTTTTTTGTAAAGACAGAGTCTCACTTTATCGCCCTTGGTAGAGTGCCGTGGCGTCACTCTGCTCACAGCAACCTCCAACTCCTGGGCTTAGGCGATTCTCTTGCCTCAGCCTCCCGAGTAGCTGAGACCATAGGCGCCCGCCACAAAGCCTGGCTATTTTTCTGTTTTGCAGTTCCGCCAAGGCTGGGTTTGAACCCACCACCTTTGGTATACGGGGCCTGCGCCCTATTCGTTGAGCCACAGGTGCCGCCCGACAATGTCTTTTTAAAACATGTTCATTAGGGGCCCAGCAAGCCCAGGTGACAGGGAGGAGCCAAGATGGCAGCGAGTAACAGCTTCCTTGCAACTGGGCATGGTGAGACTGAGGAGAGAAGAATTCAGGTATCTCTGGCTGGCGAGATCTGCCCAGAAACATCCCTTGGGGGACACAGGGAGACAGTGTGAGACTTCTGGACCCCCTGAGGAAGGCAAAAGCAGTGGAGATCTGGCAAGTGGTTGCGTGTGTTCGTTCGGTCTAATCCTGCCGGCAGCTGTGGCTACAGCAGCAGTGAAATTGCAAACTGGAAAGGCCTTACCTGTGAGCTGTTTGGGTTTCTTTTGGACTTGGCACTCAGTTGAACTGCCTTAGGAGAACTGGGGCAGGAGTGTGGGGGCTCCAGACTGGGCCACCGAGCCAGACGGAGCTGCCAGTGTTTGGTTGTGGGCTATGTGGAGCCATCATAGAACTGCCCCAGCAAGCTCCACCCTTAGGGTCGCAGAACAGGTATCTGGGCGGAGCGAGTAATCTAGTGACTGAGCAGCCTAAAGGCGGGGACTGAGACGCCTTGCAGCCTTAGCCCTCAGGGGCATAGGGTGAGACCGGTTTTGGCACATTGGGTAAGTGGATAGCCACTTAAGGAGTGATCCCAGTGACAAGCGCTTTCCTGGGAAAGCTTCTGCTTAGCCCAAGTTAGCAATTTAAAGTGCCTTCTAAACAGGCTGAGGAGGATTTAAGCTCTCCACCCTGCGGGGTTTGAGAAATCATTA
>CAUYON010050771.1:0-15515 GCA_963573935.1 Arctocebus calabarensis | reverse complement strand
TTCTACCATATACATAGTATGTTCAATGAGGGATATAATTTTTGTCTTCTTATTACTATTTGGATATAATTTGCATTGTTGTCTTCTTATTATTCATACACTTATTATCTTGACCTAGAACACTTTGTGGCATATCTTAGCCATTCAGAATTGTATGTTAAATGGAATTATCGATCTACTCAATTGGTGATTTGGCGCTAATGTTATCAACATAATAGAAGGCATCAATCCACAATTTACTAATGTTGATTTTACATCTCTTACATCAGATTCAACCTATGCCTTGATTCTGGTGTAAAAATAAATATGTTAATATAATGAAACCCTTTAGATCTCATATGTCCTAAAATAACAAAGGATTGAAATTAAGTGGATTTTGGTTTTGTTTTGTTTTCAACTGGTATATGATTTCTGTAAATAATTTTCTTCTCTTGTGAAAAGTGATTTTAAACAAAGCATCCCTGTATTTAACACCGGACACCTGCATCTAAACAGGCGGAAATCTCTGAGTGAAATAGCACAAAAAGTGGGGATGATTTCTCCTTGAGCTTAGTAGCCTAGGATTGTTTGGAGTATTTATAATAGCTTCAAGTAACCAAAGTCGTCAGTCTGTTTTGAATGAAAAGAGAGAAACTGCAAGTCCTGGCAAAGCCTAGGCACAAGCCAACGATTCCTATTATCTTCTTCTTACTATTTTACCAGAATCCCAGGCAGCATTTGTTTGGCTCATGGGGTTTCTGAATTCAAACATTTCCTATTTTCTCCTAGATTGAGCCAGTTGTTTGGTTATATGGTAAAGTAAGACTCCATTCTAGACACTAAGAAGACTCCAGAACATCAGAACGAGACTTGACCTCAGAGGAACCAGGCAGGCGCCCAGGCCAGCATGGGCAGCTGCAGTCAGTATCATCAGGCAGGTCTGAACAGGGCCTGGAGAATGAGAGCGTGTTTGCCTTCCCACAGGGCCATGTACTTTTTTTTTTTCTATGTTTTCAACTTTTATATTTATTTATTTAGATAAAAAGATGCGTAACAAAATGTATAGTCTCCCGCATTTTAAGCGTACAGCTCAGCACTGTTAAGTACATTCACATTGTGCAACAAATATTTAGAACTTTTTCTTCTTGCAAAATTGAAACTCTGCCCCCCAAAATAACTCCCTGTTTTTCTACCATCTCTTCAGCCATGGTTACTACTGTTCTAGTTTCGGTTTCTATAAAGTTGACCATTCTAGGTATTGAAATCGTAACTGTATATGTCCTTCAGTAACTGGCTTATCAGATCAATGTCCTCAGGGGTCAGGACATCAGAAAATGTCCTCAGGGGTCATCCACATTATACCCTGTGTCAGAATTTCCTTTCTTTTTAAAGTTGAATAATACCCCGTTGTATGTGGAGGCCATGTTTTCTTTATCCATTCATCCAGGGAAGCTAGAACCAATGCACACTGTAAGCTTTCCTAACCTCTCCACCCATAAGCCAAGTCTTCTGGCAGGGATCTAGCTAATGGCACTTGTAAATGAAATTACATTGGATAAAGGATATACTTGTGATTATTCAGAAAGGGACATCCCAGAATCGTTAGAGTGATTCTCATTTATAAAGTGAGGAGAGAGAATAAATGGGAGAACAGTTTGATGCTGAGGGACTATGAAGTCCCCCCACTCCCACAGAGCTGCCCGAACTGCTGGTGCTTTATTCCAGCAAAGAGACCAATAGTTGCTCAGAAAAGCAGGCACTGTGCATACGAACACACTCAATGACGACCCTTCTCGATAAAGGTTAGCTTTAAAGCTACGCACGCAGTTCTCCCCATATAAAAAATATTTCTAACAAGAAAAAAAAGGAACTTTCCTGAACAGGTCAGGATTTTCCATTGGGAGTCTTTAGCTTCAAAGTGAAGTGTTATAAACTTCATTTGTTGGTAATTGCTTCTCCAGCATTTGTAAAGGGCTAGAATCCAGAAACCTCTCATGGACTTCTGCATATGTTTATTCTATTCTGATGTTGTCTACGTCTTTTTTTTTTTTTCTTTCCTTTCCTTCTCTCTATTCTTTTCTTCCTTCTGGTGTTTATTCACTGATAAGGTTATGCTGTGACAGACAAACTTATTTGTTCAAATTCATTGGGAAAAAAATGTGAAAAATAAGCCATTCAGAGAAAAGGCATAATGAATGCAGCTTTCATATCTGAGAGAAGGATGGAGTAACTTGAATGACTAGCTCAGCGGGACCTGACACGTGATCCTCCTGTGCATGGGGGCAGGGGGGGCAGGAAATACCTCACTTCTCTGCTGCAGCCGAAGGATTCTTTGTTTATGTCTAGACAACCCCAACGTGTACTTGGGTTTCAGCATAATGGTTGCTTCAGAGTACAAATTGCTTAATAATTTTTCATGGGCACCTATTCCACTGCAGAATTCTGCATAAGATTATTCAGATTTAAACATAACATCCTAAACATTTTTCCAAACCTTGCTTCCTATGAGATCTATGGTTACCATTTCAAACATGCCCAAGTCGTGCAGTGTCTTGCTGGAGGCAAGTCCTGTCGGCTTCGTCTCTACTTCCCTTGTCACTGGCATCCTCTCGTGTCATCATTCATCATAGACATTCTAACCCCTCTTGGAATCATTACACTTCTAGCAGAACACTGTTCATACAAAAATGAGAAACTCGTTGATATGAAGACATTAATATGCCTGTCATTCTTCCCAAGGGTGTGTGAGTTTTTGTAATGGTCAATGCTATAAGCCTCAGGATAGAACATCAGTGGTTTGATTTCAGATGTCTCCAATGGATCAAGGAAATAAGGTTTTTTTGTATGAAAGTGTAGGTTCATGAGAGCCCTAGAGCCATATCACGTCTAAAGAAAGGCTCCTTAGGTGTTTGCTATGTTTTGGTAATTTACAGCTCCATCTGTGTGCAATTATATTAAATAAATTCATGAATCTGTGTCTTGTGGCTTTGCAATTACTTACCCAAGAAATATCTGTGTGCATTTTAATTTTTATTATATATAATGTATTTCATATGTTTGTATCCATTAGCACTATTTACTGAGTTTTATTGAAGCAGACTCAATATATATTTCGGTGCCATCACTTGATAACGAAAGATTATGGCACCCTTCTTCCACAAATCAAACAAAAGTCTAAATTTTCTATCAATGAAAGCTTGAAAAATCATCAAAAGCTTACTGTGCAGATTCTAAAATTCCAAAGGAGGTACTTTATCATGTTCTAATCAAATGATAGTCTTTAGCAGTAGTATATAACCTGTTTTGTGAGCATTTTGAGAATGACCTGATTTGCCAGAATGTATGGATCAAAATGATGTGTTGAATTTTAAATATTAATCTTCTTATCCTGAATTATGCCCTTCATCAAGTATAATCTTTTAAGCATTTTCTAAGCTTAAATGAATAACAAAACTACTTGAAGAGCATTTTACACTAAAAAATTACCAAGACTCTGCACAGTGCCCTGACTCAGAGTCTCCTTGTCTCCCACTGAGAGTCTGTATTGGTAACCAGCTCCCCAGGAGCTGTAATGTACCCCAGGGGTACTCATGCAGCCAGCTCAGCACAGATTGATAGACCATTCAGACCTATTCATTGGTACCATTGCCCAAGTTCAGATAATTGTAGCCTCCCCAGACCTCTTCATCTTAAGTAACTACATCCCCTTAACATTACATGTAAAATTTCTATTAAGTAACTACATCCCCTTAACATTACATTTAAAATTTCTTTTTGTCCTTTACAAGATTTATTAGCATGAATGTTTCATCACTTATCTCAAATAAAAGAATTAGACTATATTCTGACATAATTTTACAACTGGCTAAATACTTGTTGAATGAATAATGGAGTGAATGAATGAAAGATACCATGAATGAATAATGGAGTGAATGAATGAAAGATACCATAACAGTGCTTATTAAATGCCTTGGTTACCTCTGTTTTTATTCTATTCCGTATTTCTCTAGATTATCAATCTATCAACTGGACCAAAGAAAAGAACAGAATTAGCCTGACATATACTGGTTTTATTAATCCCATACTGTTTTTTAAGATTCCCCAGTTTTTCTTCATGATGTCCACTGCTATACTAATCCACTAGAGAATATTTCCTGGAATATCAAACACACTGATCTCAATATTTGGGTTGTGTTTGCCATTTTCTAGTATTTTGGGAACTCTTGTTTTCTGTTTGCTTCCAAGGTCACCAGCCATACCTAAGGATTTTAACTTTGGTCATTTCAGTTCCTATAAAAGGAATTGAGCTGAGGCCAGATGCTGGAATTCCCTTAAAGAAGCCCTTGCATGATCCCTGCATTCACATAATTACGGTTTAGATCCTACATTAGTGATTTTCTCATTCACTTAGAAACTCATTCTTAACAGAGATGGCAAAAATGCATTAAAAGTTGGAAAGTTTTCACTTTCTCTTTTTCATCCAATAGCATAACTCTATTACTACCTTAGTAAATACAAAGTAAATGCAGGCTTTCTTACTCCATAAAAAAAAAAATTACTTGTCTTTAGTAATTGTCGTGTGCTTCAACTTATTTTGTATTTTAGATCTTTAAAAAATGTTGTCAGTCCTTAATAATAGTTAACACTCACTTAATAGCCAGTGTGTAGCAAGTATTGCTCTAAGTATTTTGTCATACATATTAACTTTTTATTAGATAATATTCACACACACGCTATGAGGTAGGTTTTTCACAAACCACTGTAGGGTAGGTATTATTATGACTGTTCTATGGAGGAGGAAGCAATGCTCTAGAGAAGTTAAGGATTTTTCCAAGAGAATTTGTGAGTACAAAGATGCCACTACTTTCCTCCCCACTACCTACCTGGCCTCTTAGACCTAGTCTGTTTCACGTGCAGAATGTACCCCGCACACACGTGCATACGCGCATCAGGAGCTGAAAACCAAAAACTGATTAAAGCTATTTCTCCAAGGAGTATTATCAATTTCCACACTTTCTTCTCCTTTAATCAAGTTGTGAATATTCCATTACCTAACAAAGAAAGAAACTAAAATTCTTCCCTCCTGTTCACACTTGTCAACTATTTATACAATCTTCTATTTTGGCAAAGCGTTTAGCAACTCTTTGTGCCTTGCTGGAAAGTTGCTGTTATTCTCACTCAACAAAAGAAAAAGCTGTCAAGTGACGGATTTGTGGTTGTCTAGGATTTATCAAAACTAATAGTACAATAGAGTGTTTCTGAACTACCTTGTATGTGATTTTAGGTGTGCCACTTTGCCCAGGTTATACATAGATACACACACACACACACGCACGCACACACACATTATTTAATATATATATATATATATATATACAGACATACATATTCACACACATACATGTATAAGATTCATTAGACATGTGTTGTTAAGAAATTTTGAAATCTTGTGTGACTTTAACACAGAGAAGTTTGGCGCAGAAATGCCCCTTCCATGTAGATTTTCAAATTACACATCTGTCCACCTATGCCAGGGTCTTCTTTACTTCTGGGTTATTTGATTACCCAAACATGTACACTTTGGGTCCTACCGAGGACATTTAGCTGTGGCCCATAGACACGGCACTTTACAAAATCATCAAAATACCAGAAATGTTCGTTTTTTCATTTTTTTCCCCCACGCTGTCATGCCAGCCCTTGATGTTCATTTTGATTTGAGATTTCGAGGTAAAAAGACAGGGCATACGCCAGATAGTACCACTGTGGACATTCTAAACAAGTGTGGCTTTGATCCTGAGTAAGAACATTAATAGGATAAAGCAAGAGAAAGAAGAAGCATATGTCGAAGACTTATTATGGAAAAGGTATGTCTTTTTTATTTTAAAACATCCTTGTCAAGTAGATATTGTTATCCTATTTCATATGGGAAAATCAAAGCTTGGTTCTTGTTACGGTCATATAGCTGTTAAGTGACAAAGTCAGGTCTCAGATACAGGCCTGTCTGACACATTGGTCTTTCTTCTCAGGGAGGTCACTGCTGAGGATTTCATGTGTGCATGTGTGTCTGTGTGTATGTGTTTGTGTGTGTGTGTGTGTGTGAGAGAGAGAGAGAGAGAGAGAGAGAGAGAGAGAGAGAAATGCTTACAAGGTTTCCATTGGCAAACATTTCTAATTGAGGACTTGCAAAGCCAAACTCCTTGTGCTTGCCACCTTTTGTATACTTACATTATTAAAACCAAATCTTTAACTGAATGCTATGTACCATGGTTAACTCTGCAGTGGTTTACAGGTGTCCAGCATTGTGATAACGTTTTAATTACATTTTATTATTGAATACTAACAGGAACCCTAAAAGGAAAAAAGGTCTTAGTTTTACAGATGAAGAAGCAGAAGCTTTGGACATTAAATTCACCTATTATGAATAGAAATTGGGGAAAAAAAAACTGTCTTACTTATAATGCAGATTAAAGCAAATTCTAAGAATGATTTGTAACATCTTTCATTTTAGCTTTTTTCATTGCTGCCATGATGTGACAGTCATAATTGTTAAATATCTAATATTTGTGGGAATTTTAACCAAAGCACTCTGCAAATACAAGCCATTTAAATAACTAAAACTTTTAATTTCATGTAAGAGAACACGATGAACTTAAAGTATGTGCTAATTAAAACCATACTTTATGTACTATGAACTTAGGGTCTTATTAGATAGTATAAATTATGCCAACCCGCTAACCTTTATGAATTTTTCACTTGCTCTGGTCTTCACTTCAAACTAAAAAGGACTTATCACTGTAAGTTCCAAAAAGAAGCAGACTCACTCCATTGTCTACTAAAATTATTTATTTTAACTTATATTATTTTCTTATGTAAAAAAGAATCATCTCATTTAAGAATGAATAATTTTTTTTTTTTTTTGTAGAGACAAAGTCTTACTGTATCACCCTCAGTAGAGTGCCGTGGTGTCACACAGCTCACAGCAACCTCCAACTCCTGGGCTTAGACGATTCTCTTGCCTCAGCCTCCTGAGTAGCTGGGACTACAGGTACCCGCCTCGACACCTGGCTATTTTTTTGTTTTGCAGTTCGGCCGAGGCCGGGTTTGAATCTGTCAGCTTCGGTATATGGGGCCAGCGCCCTACTCAATGAGCCACAGGCACCACCCCAGAATGAATAATTTTTATGCAAAATACATAAGCCTTTTGTACTTGGCTTCTGAGTATTATTTCATTATGTTAACTCAGTGTTCTTTCTGTAGATAAATTGTTAAATCTCTTGCAACACAGTGTCCTTGAGAGGCCGTGCACAAGGTGGCATCCGTGAACAGCCTCGTGTGCTCCTGGCTTTCAGATGGTTTCCAGGTTAGCACAGACTTCCTGTGCTTCAGAGGGCCACTTCTGCTGTCTCACTGCATGTCACCTCCTCTGTACTGCGGGCATCTCAATACAAAACCTCCGAAACTGAACGCTGTGTTTTCTGTTCTCCTCTTAAATTCGTCTCTCCAACAGCATCCTCATCCACAGCACCATTTCCTCCACCTCAGGCACTGAATTGGAATCCTTGCTGGCCGTTTAACCATGCCGCTCCCCTGCAGAATCCATTCTTCACACAGTGACTGGTGTGAAATATCCAGAATTACAGGGGACCAAGCTCTGAGTTCACTTGGTACTCTGCAACATTATTCATTGGGTTCAAGTCCAGTGGCTTTGGTTTGACTTATGAGGGTCCCGGTGAGCTCTCTGGAGTCGTATAAGCCACCTACCCCCTTCCCTGCTGCCTTCCTGGGGGTCTGTGCTTCTCAGATTCTCTGAAGTGAGTGATATTCTCTCTCATATCCACGCCGTCTACACCAGCCGGCTCCCTGCACACTCATATCCACGCCGTCTACACCAGCCGGCTCCCTGCACACTCATATCTATACCATCTACACCAGCTGACTCCCTGCACACTCATATCCACACCATCTACACCAGCTGGCTCCCTGCACACTCATATCTATACCATCTACACCAGCCGGCACCCTGCACACTCATATCTATACCATCTACACCAGCCGGCACCCTGCACACTCATATTTATACCATCTACACCAGCTGGTTCCCTAGACACTCATATCCACGCCGTCTATACCACCTGGCTCCCTACACAGTCATATCCACACCGTCTACACCAGCCGGCTCCCTGCACACTCCTATCCACGCCGTCTACACCAGCCAGCTCCCTGCACACTCATATCCACACCGTCTACACCAGCCGGCTCCCTGCACACTCCTGTCCACGCCGTCTACACCAGCCGGCTCCCTGCACACTCATATCTATACCATCTACACCAGCCGGTTCCCTGCACACTCCTGTCCACGCCGACTACACCAGCCGGCTCCCTGCACACTCATATCTATACCATCTACACCAGCTGGCTCCCTGCACACTCCTGTCCACACCATCTACACCAGCTGGCTCCCTGCACACTCCTGTCCACGCCGTCTACACCAGCCGGCTCCCTGCACACTCATATCCACACCATCTACACCAGCCGGCTCCCTGCATACTCATATCTATACCATCTACACCAGCCGGCACCCTGCACACTCATATCTATACCATCTACACCAGCCGGCACCCTGCACACTCATATCTACACCGTCTACACCAGCCGGCTCCCTGCACACTCCTGTCCACGCCGTCTACACCAGCCAGCTCCCTGCACACTCTTGTCCACGCCGTCTACACCAGCCGGCTCCCTGAACTTGCTCTTTCCTGTCACCCATGCAGAGAGTCTCCTCCCTCTGGCCCAAGCGAAGTTCCCACACGGCTACTCATGTGCTTTAGAGCAGTTGATAGTTTAATATCTGCTTTGCTTAAAAGAGGAAAATTCTGTGTGGGAGGTCTCATGTATGAATGAAGCATATGGGAAGGCAGTATGTTAATACTATTTGCGTATTCCGTGTTAACCATGCGTGTGTATTTGTAGATAACTTGATTATAAATGATTCACAGAGTGTACAAAACATAGAAATGGTCAAACACATCATGGGTCTCAAAAATATTTATTCGGTGCTTACTAAATACTAGAGACCAGGAAGAATTTATTCATTCAAGAAATACTTAGTAAACGTCTCTGATGTGCTTGGCAGTAGAAGAGCTACAAGGCACCATCGGTGTCTTTACAGTTTTAGACGGTTTATTTGTGAAGATAAGAGAGCCACCAAGAACTGGGGTGGGGGAATGTACATCAACTTAGTATTGGCAGACTAGTTTAGAAAACTTATTCTTACTGATTAGTTATTTCACTAAAAACTGCATTGAGAGTAAAATTACTAGTTCTAACTTGCTTTCCTCTCCCTTTTCTCCACCTCCTTGCTCACTTTTCTGAACAGAAATGTAAGATTTATCTAATTTCCTTCATTTGGCATCACGACAGCACAAAGTCATCAGTGCAATCACCATAAAAGGACTTTGTTTTATTTTTTATCACCCAGCACATTTTTATTGTCAGAATGGTTACTAATGTTTCATTTTTATTTACTCTAGCTGGGGAAGTTTTGCAAAAATCTTGTGACTATTTTTAAAAAAAGGCTTTAAATTATGTGTTTTATCCTACCCTGCTGGCCAGCGAACACACCGCAGACTTCAGCCTCAGGACTGTGATAGTGGAGCCTTGAGGAATAGGAAAGACCTGCGTTGGCAGTGTATGCAATCCTTGGATGAGAATAGAGCCAGGGAGTTTGGGATTAGAGAGACTCATTAATGTGTGTTTAGCCCCCTACAAAGTGCCAAGTATGGTGACATCTCCCCTGAACTCAATTTGTTGCTCATCTGAAAGCCAGTTTGAAAAACGTCTGTCAGTTGTGCGAACATTGTGTTGGCCAGCAGCATGTAAATTGCAGTTCTTGCTACTCGCGGAGCTCATTAAGACTTCAATTTCTGTTCATTGACATATCAATATTATAATCCTAAAGTCAAATTAATTTTATGAGCTCCCGAACTAGGTTCTGATTTGAGTGTTCTAATAGGCTCATGACTTATGACGGTGAAAAGGCAACAGTCTTCACACAACAATTAATACTTGAAAAAGGACGTAGATGGTTGTATGTAGATTTCACATATGTATATAAAATATAACAATGTACACATACCTCAGTCACATATTCATATGCAAATAAAATGAGAAACTTTTGATACTAAAAGGATAAGAATCTGCGAATTGCATTGGAATAGCAAGTGGTTATCCTTTCTTTTTCTTGTGATTTTAAGTTCTCTTCTAAGTTATCTTGGAAACAAAGCAGGGGCTCCGTGTCTTTAGGAGAATAAACCAGCTAGTCAGGAGACAAGTGTGTCCCAAGTGGGTGTGAGTTGAAAGATATTTAAGCTCGGGTTGGTAGGTTAGTTGTAAGATATTTAAGCAGTTGCTATGTAAGATTAAAGGAAATGATTAAGATTATTAAGGTAAGTAAAGATGTGATGTATGCCTGGAAGAGATGCTCTGTAACTTTCATGGATTAGAGATGGATAGGAGAAATACCTTCCCTTTTGTATTGTCATAAACAGCAACCATCCACCTTTCCTGTCAAACCGATGTCCAAGAGTGAATTCCGAGTTAAATTGATAGAATGTAGTTGTGCTTAACCGTCACAGTTTGAGGTGGGTATAAAGCTCTTGGCAGGTGTATTTTTACTGTCCTCAGACTGGATGTTAAAAAAGAAACAGACATTTGTATTTCAACAAGTCATTGTACTTGTAGCAGAAAGATTATGTATTTTAAATGGCCATATCAGGATTACCTTGGTTTGCAAAACATAGTATTTACCTTTTGTCAAATTTTGCAAAGCATACAAAGAACCAGAAATTTATCTGCACTAGTTATTTCCCAAGCACTTTGCTTCAATTAGAAAATTAATGCCCTATAATGTTGCTTTTATTTATCATTCCCATTTTAGAGATAAGAATATTTTGTCCCAGTAAAATACCCTTGCCTAGGAAACTTAGCTAATATGATTTGAATATTGATTTGATGTATTGGTATTTCATACATTTTCTACTCCTTCATGCTGTCTCTATGAAAGAATAATCCTTCCTTCCTTCCTTTCTTCCTTCCTTCCTTCCTTCCTTCCTTCCTTCCTTCCTTCCTTCCTTCCTTCCTTCCACCTTCCTTCCTTCCTTCCTTCTTTCCCTCCCTCCGTCCCTCCCTCCCTCCCTTCCTTCCTTCCTTCCCTCCTTCCTCTCTCTTTCCCTCCCTTCCTCTCTTCCTTCCTCTCTCCCTTCTTTCTTTCCTTTCTTTCTTCCTTCCTTCCTGTTCTCACTTCCTTCTTCTTGTTTTTTTCTTTTCTATTTTAAGAGGCAGGATTGTTGTGTGAAAGTTGTGTGGTGCAGTGCTGCAGAGATTAAGACCTGCAATGAAATTGAATGGTGAATAAGGAAGGCTGTAGCTCTCTCTTGGCATGCAGCAACTTTATTTCTTCCACCAAAGGTTATATAGGCAATACTACACACAACTAATCAATAAACATATGACTTAAACCTTAGCCCCAGGCCTCTCACTACCTGGCACCTACGGGTCTACAGATTAACCGATAACCCCTCTACTAACATTACTAAAGCTGTTCTTACAGTAAGTAATCAAAAACAAAACCACAAAACAAGGCTCTGGGGGAATAAACTGTTTGAATTTTTGACCGTTAACAGACCATCTGGAGGTAGTCATTCATCTTTAGGAAGTAGTCTGGAAATTCCTAAGATATACAGGCACCTGCCTGCAGGCCTGCCCCCAAGAAGTCAGGCCTGTAGTCACTTCTGCGTGATCAGGCCTTCAGTCACATTTGGAGTTTTATCCAGGTTTTTTTTCCTTTCTAACTCACAAAAGATTTCAGACTTACCTGCACAAAATGGAACCATTTATAGGCTTATTTGTAGGTTTTCCGCCTATAAGGGTTTTATTCTGTAGCCTGGGCTAGAGCACAGTAGTGGGGTTACAACTCACTGCAGCCTTGAACTCTTGAGCTGAAGCAACGCTCCTCTCTCAGCCTCCCAGGTAGTGGGACTTAAAGCATGTGCCATCACACGCAGCAATTTAATGTTTTTTTTCTTTTTAGAGCTAGCGTCTCACTGTATTGCCCCAGGTAGTCTCAAACTCTTGGCCTGGAGCTATCCTCTCACCGCAGTCTCCCCATTCCGATTCTTCCTGAGGAAGCAGACAGGCCCCGTCACCCCTGATGTCTGGGAACCCAAGTCTTAACTATGTTTAGATTCTTTATAAAATTATACCTGAGGCCAAGCTGAGTCAAACTGGCTGAAAGTAATCTAGGTGGTTTCTGTTACTGTCTTTTTGTGGATTTTAGCTCTGGAATTACACCAAAGCCTATTAATATATAACTATGGCCCATGTAAGCTTTAAAGACCTTTCTGTGAAAAATTGTGGAGGTGCGTTTGGCCTGCAGCCTATTTTCTGCAGCATGGAAATTTCTCAAAGCAAATGTCAGGGCTTTGAATACTCATGAATCAAAACTTAGACAGAAATAAAATTTTAGATAATTCTTAGAAGCAAAACTAGAGGGCAGAATATAATCCCCTTCCCGTTCTTCAGACTCTCAAGGAGATTATTCTTACATTCACCGTTAATTTATCTGTGAAGTATTCTGCTGTTCTTTTAGAAATATTTTGGGTTTCTTTTGCTTTGTATTTCAGGTTGCTATAAAGCAGATATGTTGCACACTTCCTCCTTATTCCTGTGGGAGACTTATAATTTTGACACTTAGAAAGAAAGTGTGATGAAGGTCTTTAAATTTTCAGAGTAATTTATAATTATTTCTTACACTGTATGTGATGTTTCCTGAACTACAGCCAGTCCTAAAGTTGATCCTGGAAGTTTGGGGTACCAGTGTCTTCCCTCTTCTTTCCAGGTTCTGTCTGGTAGAGATACAGATAAAAAAAAAAAGTTTGAAGCTTTAGCTTTATCTCTGATGGATATTGTCACTATCCAAAGTACAGGTCTTTTTCATAAAGCTGGACTTGCAAACATGGCTGGTGGAGGAACTCGGACTCTTACTAGCTTTTCAAGCGCCAGCCTTCCCATGCTTATAGAGAAGCTGGGGGCATGTCCATTTCCCCAAGCCAGGGAGGGTTGACCTCAGCTCAACCTCATTCTGTTACAGGCCCAGCAGAACCAGAGCACTGTGACATCCTGGCTACCCTCTGGTTGCGAGTCTGTGGCCTCACCTCCATGTGTGAGCATGTGTGGCCTTCTGCAGGTGCGCCGTTGTGCACAGAGAGACAGTGGCATGCTGCTGCCTTCCCTGGGACTCAGCCCTCCATCAGGCAAGAGGCCAGCCTCTCCCCAGGCAGCTTCCTGCAGCTTTTTCCCTCTCTATGAAGAATATGGTGGCAAGAATGACTAAGGTGGAAAGAGAATCTCTCTCTTCTCCACCCCAAAAAATACCAGAAAGAACTTTTCTTCTTATCAAAAAATTCATTTATTTACAAAAAGTAAAAGGTTGCCCTTGTAGTAGGAGGGAACATTGTGAAGCCAGTGTAGTGAGAAAGGAGATACACAGTTGGCAAAACTGTTTAAATGACCTGTGGTCACCTAGTCGTCTTCCCTTTATTTTTCTGTATATCTGCCTGTCTCCCTGTGCCTTAGTCCTTCCTTTCTTAGTTTCTCTTATTTCCTACACATCAACAGAATCGTTTTTCCAGGGCTTCCTTAGGACTGTCACAAAAGCAATGTTCTGGCCAGGAGAAACATTTTCTCAGGCACAGATATAAAGCTTTCTCATTTCCTAAGCAAAAGAAGCTTCATATTTACTTAAATTTTGCAGATCTTATTAGCCAATCTGGCTTCCCCACACGTGTTAATGATACTGTTAATAGACCAGTAAACAAGCCTATGCCCTCTAATTTTCTTTTCTTTTAAAGTTACTGAGGTACAGAGCTTTCTGACATTTGGTTTTTAAACATTCGATCAGACCAATAGATGAGCTACACATCTCTGCTCTTTTAATTCAAAGCATGTAGCATATTTTAAATTCCATGCAAATACTGCATAAGAACTCTTGAATACATTATTCCATTTTCTAATTTTAAACAAACTTGATTTAGGCATGTATGCAGATTGTTTCATTTGCTAGTTAGAATGTCATCTTCTGCAGCTCCCCATGAGTAGGTGAGGCTAGGGACAGGATTGGTGGAACTCTTGGTTTAGAAACCCACCAGCCTTTCCACCATCCAGTTGATGGTGTGTCATGACAGAGATGAGGTAATCTATCTGAAAGTGTGTCTCTACTGTGTGGAGGTATTTTTATTTTGTTAAAACGAATTCATGGAAATCGAGTACATTACCCAGTGCATGGCATGTGGGAGAAGCTTGACAGATAATTATGGACTGGATCAGAGCTCCCAATTCAACATGTGGCCATAGTCAAGCTGCCTGTAGACATGTTCAGGTTTCCTTTTCATGTTACATTTCCATATGTCACATAGCAGTGATTCGTCATCTTACTCCTGTGACTGTAAGATGATTTTTGACGTGACAGTAAATGAGAGAGCGAGGAGGCACTTGGAAAAATATGTTTTTAATTGCCTCATGTCCCAGTGTCCTGCTCTTTGACAAAAGGAACCACAATACTGCTGGACAGGGTAGACAAGGTTGGGAAAATGCTGCTAGTAACAGTTACAACCTGTGTTTCTGCGGAGCAGTGCCATTGATAAAATAAACTGCCCAAGCCTGGATGCGCACAGCGGTGCAATGGCTACAGTAATGTGCACAAGGACTGTCTGGGAAGTATCCAGCCACCGTTAATCCTGTTTCATACTACATGGCCGGAGGATACTTTCTGGACAACCCATGTACATGAATGTGATATTTCTCAGAGGCACAGACCACTTTGTAGAAAAGAAAATCTGCTTACAAATCCATCCTAGAGCTGCAGATGCTACAAGAAAGCAAAACTGGTATCTTACTGAGTTTTTGGAGAGAACTGAAAAAGTATTAATTCTCGTGGATACTCAGTGTACTCATTACAATGAAGAAACAAATGTATTATCTACTGAATCATTCAACCGAGTGAAAATAGCCTTCTACCTCCACAGACATCTTGCTGCCAGTGATAATTTAAGATGCCAGTTGCAAGCACTGTTCATGAAAAAAGTCACATATTCGTACCTAGAAATTAAATAACACTGTGTATTTCTGTCTGTGCATCTGAAGTAATATATTAGTCTCCAATAAATGCATGAATTTAGAAGTAAAATTATGTGTATTCAAAGGCCAGAAAAGGCCTTAGTGATAAATGCAATAATATAAATATTTTTATTTTTTATTAATTTTTTTGAAGCATCATTTATTTATTTTAATTAATTATGGATACCTAATATTGTATATCTTTATCGGGTACGTGGTGATTTTTTTTTTTTATAATTTTATTGAATCATAATTCTGTACATTGGTGCAATCATAGGGCACGATTCATATACATTCAGAAATGTTTTGATCGTACTGTTACAGATAGCCTTCACGGCATTTTCTTTTGAGATTGTTTATCTGGA
>CAUYON010050768.1:0-34278 GCA_963573935.1 Arctocebus calabarensis | reverse complement strand
CCGGGCTTGAACCCGCCACCTTCAGTATATGGGGCCGGCGCCCTACTCGCTGAGCCACAGGAGCCGCCCCGGGACAAGTTGTTTTTGAGACACCATTAGAGTTCTGAGTGTAGACGGTGGGAAATGTGAGTCTGGCCGTGGGGGATGAGATCTGCCTTAGAGGCAAATTTGAGTTCTGTCCGTATGTATGTGGGAGTAGATGAGCACCATAAGGGGAGGGGGCAGGTGGAGCTGGGCCCTGGGGCCTCCACTTGTCGGTATTGGATAGGAATGGGAAGCCAGCAAAGAAAACTGTAAAGGAGGCACCCATGAGGGAGGAGGGAACTAGCCAGGTGTTAAGGGAGACGAAGACAGAAATGTGCCCACTGGCTGTGGCAGTGCAGGTTGGTGGTGGCTGCACCACGATCAGTTTCGGTGAGGTGTGGAGATGAAAGATAGGTGAGAGTGGGTTGAGGAGAGAAAAGGAGATAAAGAAGGAGACAGGAAATGAGACTGCTTAGAAGTTTCCACTGGAGGGCGGCGCCTGTGGTTCAGTGAGTAGAGTGCCGGGCCCATATACCAAGGGTGGCAGGTTCGAACCCGGCCCTGGTCAAACTGCAAAAAAATAGCCAGGCATTGTGGCGGGTGCCTATAGTCCCAGCTACTCGGAGGCTGAGGCAAGAGAATTGCCTAAGCCCAAGAGCTGGAGGTTGCTGGGAGCTGTGACACCACAGTACTCTACCGAGGGCAATGAAATGAGACTCTGTCTCTAAAAAAAAAAAAAAATTTCCCACTAGCCGTGGGAGTATGTGGCCCAGCCCTTGGAGGCTGACATATGGGATGGTGTCCTCTGTCCTGCAAAGCGGGTGTCCTGCCTCATCCTCACTCTCAGGCTAGACCCACATGGTGGCTGGCTGACTTTATTTATTTATTTGTTTGTTTGTTTGTTTGTTTGACAGAATCTTGCTCTTTCACCTTGGGTAGAGTACAGTGGCACTCTTCATAGCTCACTGCAACCTCAAGCAATCCTCCTGCCTCAGTTTCCCAAGTAGTTGGGACCACAGGCATGCACCATGATGACCAGCTAATTTTTTAATTTTTGCAAAGATGTGGTGTTGCTCTTGCTCAGGCTGTTCTCAAATTCCTGGCTTCAGTCAATCCTCCCACTTTGTCCTCCCAGAGTGTTGGGATTACAGGTGTGAGCCACTGCACACAGCCAATTTTGTTTTTTGTGTTTTTTTTTGGAGATGATGGTCTCTGTGTTGCCCAGGCTGGAGTGCAATGATTATATCTCATTGCAATCTTAAACTGCTGGTATCAAGGGACCCTTTTTTTTTTTTTTTTCTGAGACAGAGTCTTACTCAGTTGCCCCTGGGGTTGAGTGCTATGGCATCATAGCTCACAGCAACCTCAGGCATTTGGACTTAAGCAGTCCTCTTGTCTCAGCCTCCCAAGTAGTTGGAACTACAGGCACCTGCCACACTGCCTGGCTAGTTTTTCTATTGTTAGTAGAGACAGGCTCTCACTTTAACTCATGCTGGTCAAGTGACCCTCTTGCATCAGTTCCCGGAATATCTGAGACTATAGGTACACTACCACACCCAGCTAATTTTTTTTTGAAACAGAGTCTCACTTTGTTGCCCAGGCAAGAGTGCCATGGTGGCTGGGCAAAGTGGCTCATGCCTGTAATCCTAGCACTCTGGGAGGTCAAGGTAGGTAGGTTGCTTGAGCTCAGAAGTTCAAGATCAGCTTGAGCACAAGTGAAATCCTGTCTCTACTAAAAATAGAAAAAATTAGGTGTTTTCTTTCCTTCTTTTTTTTTTTTAATTGAGAGAGAGTTTCACTTTGTCACCCTTGGTAGAGTGCTGTGGCATCATAGCTCACAGCAACCTCAAACTCTTGGGCTCAAGCAATCCTCTTGCCTCAGCCTCCCTAGTAGCTGTGACTACAAGCACCCACCACAATGCCTGGCTGTTTTTTTTTGTTTGTTTGTTTTAGCAGGCCCAGGCAAGGTTTGAACCCACCAGCTCTGGTGCATGTGGCTGGCGCCCTAACCACTGAGCTACAGGTGCCCGGTCTAGCCAGGTATTTTTGTGGGTGCCTATAGTCCTACCTACTCTAGAGTGGTAGATTCAGGTGGATTGCTTGAGGCCAAGAATATGAGATTGCTGTGAGCTATGACACCATAGTACTGTACTCAGGGCCACTAAATGGGACTCTGTCTCAAAAAAAAAAAAAGTGCCATGGTATCAGCCTAGCTCACAGCAACTTTAGACTCCTGGGTTCCAGCGATCCTCCTACCTCAGCCTCTTGAGTAGCTGGAACAATAGGTACCCACCACAATGCCTAGTTTTTCTGTTTTTAGTAGAGATGGGGTCTTGCTCTTGCTTAGGCTTGTCTTAAACTTGTAATTCAAGTAATAGTCCTACATCAGCTTCCCAGAATGCTGGGATTACAGATGTGAGCCACCATGCTGGGCCCTGACTAACTTTTAAAATTTGTTTCTTTTGACTCAGCGCCTGTGGCTCAGCGGGCTAAGGCGCCAGCCATGTACACTTGAGCTGGCGGGTTTGAATCCAGCCCTGGGCCACCAAACAACGATAACGGCTGCAACCAAAAAATGGCCGGGCATTGTGGCGGGCACCTGTAGTCCCAGCTACCTGGGAGTTGGAGGCAAGAGACTCACTTGAGCCCAGGAACTGGAGGTTGCTGTGAGCTGTGATGCCACGGCACTCTATCCAGGGTGAAAGCTTGAGGCTCTGTCTCAAAAGAAAAACAAACAAACAAACAAAAAAACATAAAATTTGTTTCTTTAGCCTGGGCACAGTGGCTAACTCCTGTAATCTTAGCACTCTGGGACGCTGAGGCAGGCAGATCCCTTGAGCTCAGGAGTTCTAGACCAGTCTGAGCAAGAGTTGAGACCCTGTCTCTACTAAAAATAGAAAAATTCCAGCCTGAGCAAGAGTAAGATCCCATCTGTAAAAAATAGCCAGGGGTTGTGGTGGGTGCCTATAGTCCCAGCTACCCTGGAGGCTAAGGCAAGAGGATTGCTTGAGCCTAGGAGTTTGAGCTATGAAGCCACAGCAGTTTACGCAGGGTGATAGAGTGAGACTCTGTCTAAATAAAAATAAAATTAATTAAAATAAAATAAATAACTAAATAAAACAGAAATATTAGCTGGGTAACAGGGCAGATGCCTGTTGTTCCAGCTACTTGGCAGCTGAGGCAGGTGGGTCACTTAAACCCAGAAATTTGAGGTTGCTGTGAGCTAGTTTGATGCTACAACTCTATCCTGGGCAACAGAGTGAGATTCTGTCTCAAAAAGAAAAAAAAAAAATCATTTATTTATTTGGAGACGAGAGGTTGCTATTTTGCCCAGGTTGGTCTCAAACCTTCTTCCTTGGCCTCCTGAGTTGTTGCACCTGACTCCAGAGTGTCTAACTTTATTGAGTTCTTACTTGTGTCAGGCACTGTGCTAAGTACCTGACATAGATCATTTTACTGAGTCCTCACAAGATTATGTGGTCAGGTGCTGCCATTTCCTTTTTACAGAGGAGGAACCTGAGGCTCTAGGAGTTGAAGTGGCTTTCAGGGCCACACCCAGGAAGTGGGCAGGATGCTCTAATCTATCTCCTTTGTCCAGTTGGCTCTGAAGCCAGGTAGAATAGAGAGTCCTCCCCAGACCCCTCTGCAAGGGGAGTTCTCCAGCAGTTTCCTGTCAGCCAGCAGCCTTCCAGAGGCCCATATCAGGTGCCTGAGGGCTGAGGCTGAGGATTGGGCTGCTGCAGCCTTCCCCTGGAAGGGGATAAGTTGACATTGCCCCTGGGTCTCCCTCTTCTTCCGTACAGCGGTTCCTCAGTGACTACGGCCTGCAGTGGGTGGGCGAGCCCATGGACCAGGAAGACTCAGAGGGCAAGGCAGTCCCTGAAGATGGTGAAAGGGACTGGATGACTGCCAAGAAGTTCTGGAAGCCAGGTAGAATAGAGAGTCCACCCCAGACCCCTCTGCAAGGGGAGTTCTCCAGCAGTTTCCTGTCAGCCAGCAGCCTTCCAGAGTCCTCTATCATTCATGCCCCAGCCTCCCAGTGTGAAAGGTCCCTGAGACCACACATGCCTTGTCTCTGACCCAGGGGAGAAAGGGCCTCAGCCTCCATCACTGACCCCCTTAACCTGCTGGCAAGTTTCTTCCTTGGGCTCCCCTAGGACTCTTGCTCATCTAGAAAGGCTCCAAAAGGCCCAGAGATATGAGCTGCAGCTAGACCTCATTTGCCTCAGGCTCCATAAGTCTACAAAATCTCACCTACTTAGAAGCATTCTGTTCTGGAAGCCATGCCTTAATTCCCAGGGCTTGGTCCCCTTCTTGGACTCCCTTTCCAGGTTCATTTATGACCACCGAAAGCCACCACTTCTTTTTTTTGTTTGTATAGCTGGCCCAGGCCAGCTGTAATGCCACCACCTCTGATGCCTTGGTGCACGGGGCTGGCACTCTAACCATTTAGCTATAGGCGCCCCTCCACTTCTTATTTATATATATTTTTTTAACTTTTTTTTTTTTTTGTAGTTTTTGGCTGGGGCTGGGTTTGAACCCACTATCTCCCGTATATGAGACCGGTGCCCTACTCCTTTGAGCCACAGGCGCTGCCCTTTATTATTTTTTTTGAGACAGAGACTCAATCTATCGCCCTGGGTAGAGTGCTATAGCGTCACAGCTCACAGCAACCTCCAACTCCTGGGCTCAAGTGAGTTTCCTGCCTCCGCCTTGTCATTGTTGTTTGGTGGGCCCGGGCTGGATCTGAACCCACCAGCTCAGGTGTATGTGGCTGGCACCTTAGCCACTTGAGCCACAGGCGCCGAGCCTATTTTTATTTGTTTTGAGACAGAGTCTCACTATGTTGCGCCCAGTAGAGTGCCATGGCCTTACAGCTCACAGCAACCTCAGACTCTTAGGCTTAAGTGACTCTCTTGCCTCAGCCTCCCAAGTAGCTGGGGCTAGAGGTGCCCACCACAATGCCCAGCTATTTTTTTGTTGCAATTGTCATTGTTATTTTAGCAGGCCCAGGCCAGGTTTGAACATGCCAACCTTGGTGTATGTGGCCAGCACCCTACCCACTGAGCTATGGGTACTACCAGCCCCTATTTCTTATTTTTAACTCAACAGCTAATATCTAGAGGGATGCCCCCAAACCCTTGTCTTTCCTGGATTTGAGTCCATAAAACTGGCCATTTCTGGGTGAGTAGGGTAGTGGCCCCATATTCTGAGGGTGGTGGGTTCAAACCTGCCCTGGCCAAACTGCAACAAAAAAATAGCTGGGCATTGTGGCTGGCGCCTGTAGTCCCTGCTACTCGGGAGGCTGAGGCAAGAGAATCGCCTAAGCCCAGGAGCTGGAGGTTGCTGTGAGCTGTAATGCCACGGCACTCTACCAAGGGTGTCAAAGTGAGACTCTGTCTCTTAAAAAAAAAACAAACCTGGCCATTTCTGAGATCTGGATCCATTCTCTTCAAAGAATGGAGGTTGTTAACTAGAATGTTCTAGGCTCTGGAGTCAGCTAAACCTGAGTCCTCATCTTTTTTTTTTGAGACAGAATCACAAACTATCTCCCCTTGGGTAGAGTGCCATGGTGTCATAGTTCACAGCAACCTCAAACTCTTGGGCTCAAGCAATCCTCTTGCCTCAGTTTTATATATATATATATATATATATATATATATATATTTTTTTTTTTTTTTTTTTTTGTAGTTTTTGGCCGGGGCTGGGTTTGAACCCACGACCTCTGGCATATGGGGCCGGCGCCCTACTCCTTTGAGCCACAGGTGCCACCCTTCTATTTTTAGTAGAGACCGAGTCTTGCTATTGCTCAGGTTGGTCTTGAACTTGTGAGTTCAAGCAATCCACCCTCCTTGGCCTCCCAGAGGGCTAGGATTACATGCATGAGCCTCTGTGCTGGCCATCAGTCCTCATCTTGACTCCACTACCTATTCTAGGTGTGACTTGGGCAAGCAGCTAATATTATCTGAGCCTCAAGTTCTTCTATAGAATGGGGGTTATAGTCTTCCTCTCAGAGTCATTACTAAACGTGCTAAATGAGTTCAGCACAGAGTAGCGCATGTCATTGGTTCAACAAGCAGGGGCTCCTAGTGTTTCCAGAGTCTCTGAAGGCAATGGTAGTTTCATAGGAACAACAACATAGCTCTCAAGGGGACCATTTGGGAAGACAACAAGCCTCTGCTGATTTCACATTTCCTGCTAGGTAAAGTCCAGGACTCTAAACATGAGAGTCCTACTGCTATTTAGGCCTGGACTTGGTCTCTAAATCTCAGAGTACAACCCACTCACTGCTTGTTCGAAAAACATCACTTCCCATTTTTGTAACATTTGCAGCTTTCAATGCACTTGTATAAATAGCCTTGACATGGGCCAGGGGTTATTCCTTACAGATGGGCAAATTGAAGCCCTTTTGGAGTCTGTAGATTCTGTTGGGTGGAGATGGTAAGACTTAAGGCTGAGAGGCCATCTGTGAGGGGCTGTAGTCATCCAGGTCAAAGAAGAGATGATGCTCAGCATGACGGTGATGCTGGTGAGCGTGGCAGGAAGGGGCAGGGCAGAGAGATTGAGAAGGTGCAATCCATGGCCTTCTTGATTGTACGTAAGGGAGAGGATGGGAGGAGTCAGGGCTGGCCTAGGGAGCAGGGCTGTGGAAGATGCTGAGTGTCTGTTTGTTCAGGGGGACACAGCAGAGCTGGGAGCTGTGTGGCTGCCAGTGATGCCGGTGGGGTGTGGCCCTGTTGCTCAGGATACTACAGGCCAACCCCAAGTGGGGTCTGACTAAACCAGCACAGGGTATTATGGGAAGAGTTCACCAGGGAGCCCTTTAAAAGGCCAGGCTGAGAGGTGGGGCCCTGTCAGGTGGCTACAAACACTGTAAGAATGTCTGTCCTGGGTGTAGGTCAGAGGGTTGCCAGTGCCACACCCTGGGCCCCTGCTGTGGCAGGCTAGGCTCAAGCTTCACATGGGCTTGCTGTCTTACTGCAGGGCTGCTTCCTCCTGGCTAGTGAGGACCTTCCTGCTCCTCTAGGGAGGGGTTCTGATCAGATGGCTGGTTTCTGGCCCCAGCCCTGTGGATTCCTACTCTTCTCACCCCTCAAAAAGTCAGCAGCCTTCACCCTGCCCTGTTTTTTTGCTCGTGCTCTAAGTAAGCTGGCTCTGAGGCTGCACGCTTCATGGCTAGAGCAACCTGGGAAAACCATCCCAGAGGGGCCTTGATTTGGCTGTTCCTGCCACATGAACTGACATGGTTTTCAATGCTAGCAGCTGTTCCTCCTGAGTCCTCTTTCTCCCAGGTACTGGCCTGCTCCTGCCCCGGGGGCCCTGAGGGTCACAATCTAGCCCCTTGCTGTCCAGATGCTCCAGCTTATTTCTCTGGCTGTCTTTTTGTTGGATACCACTCCCCATGGACTCTGGGGCAGAGACTGTCACATGGGTGAGCCAGAGCATCTGTACTGAGCCAAAGGGAAGATGACTCAAATGTTCTAGAACCCGAGACTCTTCCTTAGGGAGGAGGGTCAGTTGGATTCATGAAGGGGGCCCAGCAGAGGGGACGACTTGCAAGGGTTTATTTTCAGGCTGGATCAGTTTTCCTGCCTACTCTCTGCCAGTATCTGGAGCATCACACAGGGTACTGCTTCAGGGTATGCGGAGACTTGAAAGGGACAGTCTTGCTCTGCTCACACCACCATCAGCTAGGTGTTGAGCCTCAGGGCTGAGAGGTCCTGTGAGCTCCTCACTCCCCACTTCCCCGCCCTCCCTCCATGCCTCCCTGCCACCCCTGCCTCCACCCCACAATTCTTCCTCCCAGGTCCCAGCTCCAGCACCCAGTTGGAGTTCCTTCCCACTCCCACTTCCGCCTTAAGCCTTTGCTGGTGCTCTGTACCTTGCCCCCTTCTCGTCCCTCCTGAAGTGCTGTGCAAATCCAACCTCCGCTCTGAGTGCCCCCTCGGAAAGGGCCTTGTGGGAAGGGGCTCTGCTTGAGTGAAAGGCTAAAAGCTCAGGCTGAGGATGAGGCAGGGTCAGGTGGGTTCTGTGTGGGTGGATTGCTGAACTTCTCTGAGCCTGGTTCCTCCTCTACAAAATAAGGGGAATAGTACTGACTGTCTCCAGGCTGCTGAGTGGATGGAATGGGACAGCACAAGCGGCTGACATATGCCAATGAATAGCGACTGTTAAGCATCGTCACTTAGTGGTTGTCACACCCTGGAGTGCCCAGCACAGTGCTTGGCACATAGGCCTGATGTGTGCCTACATGAGACTGGCTGTGTTTCCCATGTGCCAGGCCTGGATGATCAGGGCACATCAGAACAATCGTTTGCATAGGACAAGGTGGGGCCGAGAGTCCAATGCTCGTGGAACCTAGTGGTCCTGAGTTCAAGTTCTGCCAGGTGACAGGCTGGTGGAGTATTCTGGCAGCAGTCAGAGCCTTAGAGCTTCTCTGCATTGGCTCCTCAGAGGAGCAGAGTGAATGTACATAAAGTCCCCAGAGCAGGGCTTGGCTGGTAGGTATGTGGTAATGGTGGTTCCATTTCCTATTGCAACAGTCTCTGCATGGAGGAGGGGCAGGGCATGCTGGTCCCTCTGACAGAAGCTGGGCCCGCAGGTGGTCATCCTCTGGTTCTCTGGACCCCACAGCCCCCATAGTGGCACTTACCACATGCCATTGTCACCATGTGCTGCCCTGTCTCCCTCCCCAAAGCTGAGCTTGAAGAGGGTAGGACTCTGGGTGCTCAGCCGTTGCTGGATGGAAAGATTCAGCCAGGCTCATAGCACACCCACTCAGGGCCAGGCCCAGGGCTCGACGCCCCAGCCCTGAGTCCCTGGGGTGCCCAGTGTGGATGAAGGCAAACAAGCATGTAGAAATAGCAGCCAGGGCTCCAGGGACCCTGCCTCAAGGAGAGGGCTCCTGGCAAGGCTTCTCAGAGTAGGTGGGAGTGAGGAGAGCAGCCTGAGCCCAGTAACGAGTAAGAGGTGTCAGTGACAATGACAGTTACCATCTGCCAGGCCCTTCCTCTGAGCCTCACAGCAGCCCTGCGAAGTAGGGACAGCCATTTTCCTTTCCTTACGAGGAAGCTGAAGCCCAGAGAGGCCCACTCACCCAGGGTTGCAGGCTCAGACGTGCCTTTGACGTTGCACCCGAGCATCAGGGCAGGGGCTTGTGGAGGGTCTTGGGAGTCAGGTGGAGGAGCTTGGAATCGACCTCAACCTATCCCTCCCTGGTCTTTTTAATAACCTTATGGGCTTGCAAACTGGATGAGGCCTCTGAGATGATGTCCCAGCACTGTCTGTTTTCTGGAAAGGGAGCCCAGTGAGCAACTGCCCCAGAATCTGCACTGACTTGCAGATTCAGGGGCAGTGTGGTGGTCACTGCGACCTGAGGCCAAGTCCCCAGGTCCTTCATGCTGCATGACTTGGGGCATGACACCTTATAAGGCCCAAATGGGAATGGTCGTACCCACCTGCACCTGGTCTTACCTCCACTCCATGGTATCCAGGGCCTGTCCAGCCCATCCTGCTTTGCTGTAAGTCCAGCCCAGCTGGCTGAGAGCTGCCAGGTGGGCTTTCTTGGCAAGCTTCCCTCTTCATTGCTTCTCAGCTTTTGCCTGGCCCCATCCCTTGTAGACCATCCTATGTTCCTCAGCCTGAAAAGCCTCGACCCCCAAGAGGGAGCTTGGAGCAGGGCACAAGCACTGGATTCGCAATTGACACATCTGAGGGCTTCTGGCACAGCACTCTGTCGGGTCTGATAGGGCCACTCATCTGACCTTTCTAGACCTTACTTTACTTAATCTGCAAGAAGAGGGTGGGCAGGCGCTGCATGGGATCTTTTCTGCTATTAGTTTTAGGTTTACCAATTTATTTTTATAGAAGTGAGTAGTTAAAGGAAAATAATGTCTTGATATAGTTCTGTGAGCTTTTCCTGGGGGAATCTCAGGGACTCTGGGGGACTTCAGGAGGAGGTAGGGTGGTCCCTTCAACAATAGGTGATGTAGGAGAGAGGGAAAGGCCAGCTGGAGTCTACCGTTTCAACAGCTGCTAAGGCAGTTGGAAACGGCCACATCTGCACCTTTCTGGTACAGCCACTGTACCACTGTGGGGAAAGGAATTGGGTCCCCAGAGCCCCAACCCACATCCTGCCACAGCCTGGCTGTCCTGGTGAAAAACTGCCTTCAGGAGACCCCAAAAGTTACTGGTGTGTTGTAGGGTTACACCCTAGTGGTTGACTTACTTGGGGCCAGGTCCCCAGCCAGTATCCCACTGCTCTGCACCCTTCCCACTCTGGTTCTGTCACGGCTGTCCTCACCGCCCCATCTGCACACCTCAGACGTTACGCACAGCTGTATGTGCAACACATTTTTCAGAAGAGGAGGCCAAAGCTTTGTCAGCTTCTCAAAGGGGTCTGTGACCCAGAAATAGTCACACAACCCAAAGTCTGTCCCATTTCTGTTCTGTCCGGCAGCTGTCCCTACGTCCTTCCTAATAGCCATCTGTCCCCATCCCTGACCTCCCACTCTCTGGGAAAAACAGGCTCCAGCGTCAGCTCCTGTTCCAATCCCAGGCTCTCTAACTTGCCAAGTGCCTTGGGGTGAGTCATTTTTCATCTCTGTGGGCCTGTTTCCTCATGTGTAAAATGGAGATAAATAACCCCTGCCTCATAGCCTCAGGGTTGGCCTAAGGACCATATGTGCAAGGCAGAGTTGTAACAATAGCTAAATGGACAGAGTGCTTGTTCCCAATGGCCCTCCTGTGAACGGCCAATGGTCATCTTCTTAGAGCCTTCCAGCCATCCTGGGAGCCAGATACTATGCTCATCCCGTTCTAGAAGATAATGCTGCAGTACAGAGCATTAAATGACTTGTCAAAGTCATACAGATAGGAGGAGGAGCTAGGATTTGAACCCAGGCAGCCTTTTTCTTTCTTTCTTCTTTTTTTTTTTTTTTTATTGTTGGGGATACATTGAGGGTAAAGGAAACCAGGTTACACTGATTGCATTTGTTAGGTAAATTCCCTCACCTTTTTCTTTTTTTGAGACAGTCTCACACTCCCAGGCTGGAGTGCAATGGCACAATCGTGGCTGACTATACCCTATTAGTCTCTGGAGTAGCTGGGACTAGCCATCATGCCTAGCTAGTTGTTTTTCTTTCTTTTTTTGAGATGTGGTCTCACTGTGTTGGCTGGGCTGACCAACAGCTGAGGTCAAGCTCCTGATCTGGAATCAAATCCTGCTTCTGCTATTTACTGTTATGCCTTCCTAGATAAGCCATTAACCTTCTCTAACCCTCAGTTTCCTCATCTGGAGGTAGAGATAATGGTATAGGGTTGGTGAGAGAAGGGAATGTGATACTGGCTATTAAACCCCTAGCAATATGTACAAAGTCAGCACTCAGTCAAAGGTAGCTATTATTATCTAGTGTCTAGGTAGCCACTTGAGGAGATACTAAGGCCACTGCCTAGCTTGGGAGGTGACCACAGGAACCAGGACTGCTAGGGAACCCTGCAGCTATGGAGAGGCTCATGGATGTCTGTCTTCTTTGCCAGGGGACTCATTTGCACCCCCTGAAGTGGATTTTGACAGGCTGCTGGCCAGCCTACAGGACCTCAGTGAACTGGTGGCAGAGGGCGACACCCAGGTGATGCCAGTGCCTGGAGGGGCACGGCTCCATATCCTTGAGCCCATCCCTCTGAAGCTCTACCGGAATGGCATCATGATGTTTGACGGGCCCTTCCGGCCCTTCTATGATCCCTCCACTCAGGTAGGAGCGGGGGTGGAGGTGCTCTTCTGCCCCTGCCTGCCCGCCAGCTCACCCCGGGCCCAGCCTGCCCTCTGCAGGGCACTCAGGCCCTCATGAATCGCAGAGCACCTTCCTCCCACCCAGTCCTGGGCTTGTGAATGTTTCCAGCGTGTGAGGCACTGGGTGGGCCCAGGGCATCTGCCATTCAGACAGGCAGCATGGGGGGCACACCCCAGGTCCAGCTGGGCTTCATCCTTCCTCTCTCCTCTGCAGCGCTGCCTCCGAGACATACTGGATGGCTTCTTTCCCTCAGAGCTCCAGCGGCTATACCCCGACGGGGTCCCCTTTAAGGTGACGAGCTGCTTCTCAAACCACCCCTTCCCTGTGAGGATTTTGGAGAATGTGGGGATAAGCAATCTCCACAGGCATTGCCCATCCCGAGGGCCTGAGGGGAGAGCCACTGCCCCACCTTGGGGGATCCTATTCTGATGTCCTCTAGGAGGGTGAGCCTGACGCCAGTCTGGGAAGGTAGTGGGAAGCTGCCATGGCCACAGTTGTCTTGGTGCTGTGGCAAGGGGCTGAGGCTGAGCAATAGGCAGTGCCCTCTGCTGGCGCCCTAAAGGCATAGCTTCAGCCCCTGCTCTTCCTCCCCCACATTCAAGACCCCTTGACAGCCTGGAGTCCCCCAGGGGCTCCTAGAGCTATCTGGTTGGGTAAGAGGGCAGCACTGTGGGCCACAAATGTGGAACAGAGGAGACCAATGTTGGGAATCAAGGAGCCAGTCTGTAAGCACTGCCATGGGAACACATGAGGCAGCATGTTCCAGAAGGTGGGCAAGGCCAGTTCAGAGAGGGATTGTGTACCACCAGGGTTTAGGAAATAGCATAGGTCATAAAGGGGTGTTTGAGGCCAGGATGGGGGCCTCGGAACTGTGCCTAGAGGGAGCAGGTGAGGGCGCTGCAGTGATGGGGTCTGAGCCACAGACTAGACAGCTTTGCCTTTTCCCTGACACCTTCATGCTCCCTCCTCACAGTTAGCTCCTGAGATAGGGACTCTGAGGAGGGGGGGTCAGTACAAGGGTTCAGCTGAAATGGATCAAGGGTGTTTATGGGAGGAGTTAGGCTCAGAGAGGAGATAGCGACATGAACTGTGGCTCTCCTAAGGCCTCAGTTTCCTCATCTGTAAATGGAGATCACATCAGACCAACACTTGGGCCTGTTCTTGGGTTCTCTGGGCAAGCAGGGGTGGGGGTGTGGTGAATGGCTGAAGAGTTGGGCCTGCCACGCTCTCCCTTCTTGGCAGGTGAGTGACCTGCGCAATCAGGTCTACCTGGAGGATGGGCTGGACCCATTCCCAGGCGAAGGCCGTGTGGTGGGCCGGCAAAGGATGCACAAGTCCTCAGACAGCATGGTGGAGCACCCAGGTGAGCTTGGCTCAAGGCCGAACCTGGAGGCAGGGGGCTATGCAGAAAGGCACCAGGTGGCCTCCACCACCACTCAGTCCTTCCCAGACCAAGATTCCCAATGCCCTCCCTGTAGGCTCCAAGATGACCATCGAGAAATTTCTGAACAGTCTTCCCAAGTGTGTGATCAGACAAGGTGAGGTGATTGACATCCGGGGCCCCATCCGGGACACCTTGCAGGTGAGTCCAACCCTAGCCTAACTTTACTAGCCTTTTTTGTTTGTTTGTTTGTTTGTTTTTGGCGGGGGTTGGGTTTGAACCCAGTCACCGTCACCTCCAGCATATGGGGCCGCACCCTACTCCTTTGAGCCACAGGCGCCGCCCACGCCTAGCCTTCTTGAGGGTACTTTACCACCAACCCTGGCCCAGGTTGTCAGAGCAGCCTCTTGTCTAGAGCCTCAGCCTTGGGGGCCTCTGATGAGGGCCTGGATGGAGAGAGTTCTTCAGAGTTGCTCCACTATCTCTGGAAACTGAGGAGCTGGTGAGGGCTCTGGGCTGGGCCCCAGAGAGTAGCTGAGGTGGCTATAAGAAGTATAAAGTCAGAGTCCAGGCCACAATCTCTATTCAGTCCTGCAGGTCCTCAAACCTCCCTGGCCCTGACAACTCATCATCTCTCCTTATTCCCCATTCTGCCCTCCACCTGTGAAAGATACCAAACCTTTATTTCTTAGGCCTCCTCTGACTCCTTCACCCCACATTGCTAAGTCCTGTCTGGTCTGTCTGCTCCTAACCTTTTCTTTCAGTCCAGCCCAATCCCCAGCTTCAGCCATGTGATTGCTGGCAGTTTCCTAAATGTATCACTTCCTCTAGAAAGCTTTTCCTGACCCCAGGATTTGTCCATGCTCTCTGGAACATCCCTGCACCCATTCCAAGGTCCCTTCCTATTCATCCTTCAGTTACAGCTCCATTGCTGTTTTCCTAGAGAAGCCTTAACTGACCCTAGGCAAAGCAACCAGCCTGGTCACTGTGGTTCCATCTCCCGCATTAGACTGAGAGGAAGGATGCTGGGGCTGCCTCCCAGAGCCTTCTTCCCCTTCCATTACCTCTTTGGGCCTCAGTTTATACAGAAACCCTCCCCACACACTTGCCTCATTGGTCTCATTCATCCCTGGTCCAGTTTGAGCCCCTTCTAAGGGTTGTGGGGGATGATCAGGCAGGGTCTGAGGCCTTGTCCACTCTATTGATGCCTTCCAGAACTGCTGCCCATTGCCTGCCCCGGTCCAGGAGATCGTGGTGGAGACGCCTACTCTGGTGGCTGAGCGGGAGAGGTGAGGGCAGGGCAGGGCAGAGAGGTAAGGGCCTGGGGGTTGGGCCACGGGAGCAATGATGGCCTCTGGGCTGTGCAGGAGCCAGGATACGCCTGACAAGCCAGCGCCCCCGCTTTCCATGCTGCGCATCAAGTCTGAGAACGGGGAGCAGGCCTTCCTTCTGATGATGCGGCCTGAGGACACAATTGGGGACGTGCGTGCCCTGTTAGCACAGGCCAGGTGGGTGCAGGGTGGGGCTGGCCAAGGGCTGCCATGGGGTGCTTCAGCCCCACAGCTGGGCCTGATCTGTTCTGCCTGGTTCCCAGGGCCATGGATGCCACTGCCTTCGAGATCTTCAGCACATTCCCACCGAGGGTCTACCATGACGACAGGATCACGTTGCAAGCTGCAGGCCTTGTGCCCAATGCAGCACTGCTCCTGCGGGTGTGCCCAGCCTCACGGTCTGGCCCCAGCTTTGGTCCTGGTTCCCGCTCCAGCTTGGAATAAAGAGCCCACCCCCTGTGCTCTGGGAGGCTCTCTTGGTGGGGCCTTCTCTCTGGGCGCTGGAGGGCCAGAGGACCAGCTGGGCCAGGGAGGGGCGGTGCCAACCCACCCCTCAGTAACTCGAGCCCCAGCAGGCGGGCCTGGCCTCAGGTTCTTTGTCCTCTAGGTTCCTCTTTCTTCCAAGAAGGGCTAAGAGGATCCTGCTGGGGGGGTGGGGTAGGAATCCAGTGGCGGGAAAGAGCCGGCTGCATCTGCGTTTACACTGAGGCAGCAAAGCCTCACTGTGCAAGCATGGAGCCAGCAGATACCTGTGCACAGATATACACAGACCCAAAGCTCATGGGGACACTTCCTCCGTGCTGTGCACAACTGCGTCTGTGCACCATTGCTCCCATGACACATTCACACTGAGCCAATATGCTCCAACACAGGTAGGTAGGCACAAGGATGGCCACACTCACACAAATGTGCAGTACATACCAAGATACAAGAGTGACAGGGACAACATCACACGCATGTGAACTAGCCCACCCGGGCTGTCTCCAGAAACCACTGGTCCACATGGGGATGTGTGTGCCAGACATACCCAAACGTGCAGTAACACACACAGAGGTGACTCCCATGAGGACAGCTCAGAGACCTGCAGCCCACAGAGCACAGCCTCAGCACAATCACAACTAGCAACCTACCCAGAGCAGGGACCCAGGAAGCCCAGGCCACAAGCAGACAGACACAGTGCCAGTGGAATGGGCATTTAATCATCTCTAGGGTGCTCCTGTTGGGGGGGGGTGTTGCGGGGCCTTTGGCAGAGCTCTGGCTAATGGAACCAACAGTGGTACCCATCAGCTAGTGCCAGGCAGGGTGGCAGTCCCAAGGCCTGGCTGGGAACAGCCAGCATTTGGGGCTATTATTTAAGACAATTTCTGAGATTAAGTGGGTAAGGAATGTTGCCTTTGAATGGAGAAGAATGGGCTACAGTTAAAGAGTAGAGAAGGGGCCTGGATTGCAGGGGAGGGACTCGGAGGTCAGGTTAGGAATGGCATGGAATTGGTCACAAGGTCATTCATGGCCAAGTGAGGGCTGTGGGGAGAACATGGTGACATGGGAGTCGAGTGGGGAATCTGTAGGCTGGCCTGATTCAGGCCAGCTTCAGGAACTCCTGTAGCGTGTTTTGTTCCACAGCCTCCACAAAGAGCTCATAGTCCTGTGGGAGGGGAGGGAAGGGGTAGTCAGCCACTTGAGTGCAGGCGCTGGTGGCCCAAGTGCTTTGTCACAGGTCTGACCCTGGCTGGAGTCCCCCTACAACACTACCCACCCCCAGTCCCCAAGCCCATACCCCACAGTACTGGTCCCCATTGACAATCTGGGGTGGGGTGGCCTTGGGGTTGCCTGCCAAGGCTCTCATCTCGTCCCGCAGGGCGTTGTCCTGGGAGATGTCCACTAGTTGGTATTGAATGCGCTTCCCATCCAGGATGCGAGTCACCTCGCTCTGCTGGGACTTGATCTGGGGGCAGAGGGTGGGCCAGGGTTAGTGGATGGGCTGGAGGATTTATAGGAGAACCCTGGGCAATGTGAAAGAGGCTGTGACCAGCAACTTTTTGTCTCCCTCCCCTCCCACATACACTCTAGAGGAGAATTCTGGCCCCTAGGAGTTGGGAAAGTGAGTCAGGCTTGAGGTGGTGCAGGATGAAGAGAGGGACCACCAGCCTTCAGAATGAAGGGAAGTGGAATAAAACTCAGCGAGGGCAGGGCAGGACGGGGGGGCTGGTAAACGCCCCCCACCCCCAGATCCACGAGGGAGAAGAGAAAGAGTAGGATGAGGTGATGGTCAGGTCAGCTTGGTAGTGGAGTGCAGAGAATGGGTGCCCAACGGATGGGGGATGGGCGCAGGCAGTTTAAGCTGCGGCTGCGGAGGACCCAAGATGCTCAGTGAAGGCGCTGGGTATGTGGCCGCCGAGCCCGGAGCGGGGAGGCCGAACCCAGCACCTCACGGCCCCCGCCCCGCCCCTGTCGTGGGGGCGGGTCCCGAGCTCCGGAACACGGCCCTGTGCTCTCCCCCGTGCCAGCCTGGGCGCGCACTTACTTCACGGGAGCCGGTGACCGACGTACTGTAGACGCGAAGGCCGCTCATGTTGCGGGCAGACGGACGTGAGGAGGAGCAGTGGGAGCGGTAGCTGCAGTGCCGGGAGACGACGCCGCCGCCGCGCTCGGGAGCGGTTTCCTTCCTGCTCCGCCCGCGAGTCACAGCCGTCGGGACCAATGGGCGGTGCGGACAGGCAGGGCGGGGCGTGCGCGACACCGCCCCGCACGCCAGTGGCCCCCTCCCTTCCTCTGCTGTAGCCAGGCGGGCGGAGGACCCGTCCCACGCAGAACCTCTCTGCAGCTGCACAGTCCCCGCTTCAGCCCTTCTTGTCTAGGGCTTATAACGTGAAGTGCGGAGGGATTAAACGGCAGGAAAGGACGGGCGGGCAGGGGCCAGGGTCTGGCAAAGACCTGCCCAGCCTCACCAGGTTTGGTGCATCCAGCTCCCCACCCTTAGTCTCCCGGAAGGAGGTGCCATAAAAACTTAGGGGCTTTGGAAGGCTTAGGCTGTTTTCAAACTCAAAGGGGGGAAACCTTGTTCCAAGGGACTCCTACACACACGCACACCATTGACCCTGGTGAATGGGAAGCATACCAAAGCAGGAGCAGCCCGTGTTTAGGGATTTTCCCGAAAGTTCCTCTCCACTCAGGCAGGTTTAGATAAGGAAGAGTGATGACAGGAGTCAGAGGCCGCACCCTCAAGGAGCCAGATGGAGACCAAAGTGAGAGGCTGATAGCTCTGAAAAACTCGGAGAGGTTGGTGTTAGGACTGAGAGCCTGGGTTTACGCTGGCCCTTGATAAAGACCCACTGCTGGCTTTGGGGTAGCCCCAGCTCAATTCCAACTCGATGCAAATGGCATTTCAAAAGTGTCACTACTGCCAGCAAGAATTCAGGGCTTCAGAGGGTGCAGATGCCAGCAACTTTGGATACAGCTGTCTGGGGTTATTAGACACAATGCTTCTCAGAAGTCCCCTCAGGGCCAGGCCAATGACTCCAACCTGTAATCCCAGCGCTTTAGGGGAGAGATCCCTTGAGGCCAGCCTAGGCAACAAAGTGAGACCTTTCTACAAAAATTAAAAAAAAAAATTAGCCAGGTGTGGTAGTGAATGCCTATAGTCCTACCTACTTGGGAGGCTGACAGGGTAAGACCCCTTGAACCCAGGAATTCAAGGTTACAGTAAGCTATGATTGGGCTCCAGCCAGGGTGACAGAGGGGATTGTGTCTCAAAAAAAAAAAAAAATCCCCTGAGCAGCACCGGTGGCTCAGTGAGTAGGGCACCAGTCCCATGTACCAAGGGTGGCAGGTTCAAACCTGTCCTACCCCAGCCAAACTGCAACAACAACAAAACAGCCAGGCCTTGTGACAGGCACCTGTAGTCCCAGGTACTTGGGAGGCTGAGGCAAGAGAATCGCTTAAGCCCAAGAGCTGGAAGTTGCTGTGAGCTGTGATGCCAAGGCACTCTACCAAGGGTGACAAAATAAGATTGTTTCTAGGGCAGCACCTGTGGCTCAGTTGGTAGGGTGCTGGCCCCATATAACAAGGGTGGCGGGTTCAAACCCAGCCCCAGCCAAACTGCAACCAAAAAATAGCTGGGCATTGTGGTGGGTACCTATAGTCCCAGGTACTCAGGAGGCTGTGGCAAGAGAATCGCCTAAGCCCAGGAGTTGGAGGTTGCTGTGAGCAGTGACACCACAGCACTCTACAGAGAGTGACAAAGTGAGACTCTGTCTATACAAAAAAAAAAGATTGTTTATAAAAAAAAAAAAAGGCCCCCCAGGTCTAGGGCTCAGATAGGTAAATAGCCCGGAAGGACAGCACTTGCAAACAGCAACCCAGAGGCAGCTGACTTCCTGAGGGGACTGCTGAAACTCAAGTGACAAAATTGCTCTATGACTCAGGGCAGCTTTGCCCAACAGAAAGTGGTGTGGGAGGAGATCTTACTTGCACTTATGTAGACCAGAGGAACAGAAATGGTAGAGATACTGACATGAGGTTGGACCAACCAAAGGTCCCTCCTAGCTGATGCCAGGGGATCTTGCTAAATACCTAGCTTTTGGCTCCAATAAGCCAAAGTGAGGGGTGAGGTAGAGTGGTGGTGGTGATGGAAGGCCATGGAAAACTAAGGCATTTAAGATATTTTATTTTATAATGAAAATAGGCAATACAAACAAGTTGACATAACAAAGATTCATAAAAATAACTGCTTATAAACATTATGAGGAAAAATACCCGTGAGCATGGTGGCTGGGCTCCCAACACAGGGGTGGGGACCAGCCAGTTGGCTCTGCTTTTAGGAGGCAGAAGCCCAGAGGCTGAGGAGATGGCTGGGTGGGGCTGCTCTGAATGGAAGGAATAAGTCACTCCATAAATAAAACACTAACTTGTAAAAACACTTAAGAAGAAGAAGCCTCATTCAGGCCCAGGCATGAGGTCCAGGATGCTGCCAACAGCTCAAAACTCAACAAGAATCTTATAGTGGCTAACAGTAGGCTCCTGATCTGCTAAGTGCCCGCCCATACACACAGCCCCTGGTTGGCCTAGGTCTAGATCTAGAGGAGGCTTGAGGCTGGCCCAACAACCAGATACAAACAATTGTGAGATGCTTCCAAAACCAGGAGGCAAGAAAAATCAGAAAGCAGAAGGTCCAAAGGCTCCAGAGAAATAAACAAATAAAAAACAAACCCAGAGAACAGTGAAAGCTATTCACCTTAAAGCTGACTTGCATTGCGTACACTGAACTTTCAAGGAGGCCAGAGCTGGAAAGGGAAAGGACACTCCCCTCCCCGATTGCCCCAGCATAAGAGGCACAAATCAGAGGGCCAGGCACAGGCTCTAGCCCTGGGTGTGGGAGTAAGCAGCTTGACAGTTAGATACCCTATGGCCTTCTGGGGGAAAATTCTGCCAAGCCCAGAAATACAGAGAATAGTTTGCATTCAAAGACCAAGGAGGGGCTACCTGGAAGGTCTGAGAACAATGAAGAATAGGGCTGTGCTAAACATATGGCCACGGCCCTAAGGCAGCTGAACAGTGAGGTCTCCTACAAATGTAACAATAGACAGATTAAGGATCCCTGGCTATAAACCCTAGACCCCCAATCCTAGTGGGTATGTTGCTAATGAGCAGATTATCCTGAAGCTTCTGGAAGAACAAGATCCCTGAGGAAGAAGCAGTGGGACCAGGCTGAGAAAACCCAGAAAGCCAGCTCAGTTCCCAAAGAAGGCTTGTACAAGGGACCTGAGAATTCTCCAATGGCTATTGTCACTGCTACTTGGCCTTTCCGGGCCCCTCTAATGAGCTCTAATCAGCAGGACCAAGGAATGGAGTGGGAATGAACATAGATCCATCTGAGAGGATGGAACAGAAAACTGAGCAGCCTATTTGTCTCTGATGTCAGCCTAGGGCTGGGAACAGTTTGTGAGGACTTATCAGTTGTACCTGTAAAAGTTAATTAGTAACTCACCTTAAGAGTGAATTAAGATAACAGGATAAACATAATCCAACAAGGCAAAGCCAGTGTTGTGTGGGGCAGGCACAGTTCCCTAATCCGCCCTTGGACCCCAGATGTAGGCTCTTCCCTTCCCTCCAACTTCTCTCTCTGGGAATAGCAGCCAACAAGAGATAAGAGATTGTCAGGGCAGGAACCTGTTGGACTAGGCTCTCAGCAACCCAGACTCTCCATGGGGGAATACAGCCTGGGGTCTCACCCCTAGCATTCCTCACTGTGTGACACAGTTTTCTCCCATGTCCTGGGCGTATCTGTCTGACATGGTGGTCCTTAAGTCCTCGATGTCACGACGCAGCTGTTGAACCTCTTCTAGTTTCCTCTTGATCACATCTGGCTTCTGCAAATCTAGCTGAGTCCCTGGATACTGTGTTGCTGAGGAGAAGAGCATTTAAACAAAAAGTCAGCTGGGAAATACTTTGATGCAGACAGGCAGTACCCAGAAGCTCATGGTCTTTGGACAAGGCATTTTATAAAAAGCAGCTGGGGATAGTGGGCTTTAACTTGCTACTGAAGGCCTACTTTTAGTTTGTCCTCTGTGAAGGTACCCCATAAAGATGTCTATTTCCATAATAGGTTTACTGAACACCAACTTTGCAAAACATATAAACTTCCAGAGGATAGTGACCAGGCCTATATCACCAGTCCATGCTACATTAAGAATGGAAAAGTTGGATGGGGGTGAGAAGAGAATGAAGGCTTATTCCTCCTTCCTGGGTCCCCTTCTGGCCTGGGGACTCACAGTGAATGCCCAGTAGCAGGGAGAGATTGGGGTCATGGCCCTGGGCCCTCTGGGTCACAATGCTGCAAACAGCCTGTAGATCTTGAAGGCAACTCGCTAATTCTTGATGCAGCTCAAGTGCCAGCTGTGCCATGTCTGGTGAAGATGGAGACTCTGGTTGGGCCTGGCGTAAGTGTTCCTGGAGCATCAAATTCTTCTCCAGCAGGTCCTGGTTTTGCACTGAAAGCTGAGTAGGTAAGATGGGCAAGCATGTTAACTCAGGCTCAGGGAGAGGAATAGTATCTGTGTATGAGTGCGTGTGATGTGGATATATGTGTGTGGAGGAGAGGGAATGAGTCACAGGTGGTTTCCCCCTCCCTACCCAAACCCTGCCAATAAGCTTAGTGCTCTCCCTACCACCAGTCAGGCCTGGTTCCTCTTGAGGGTAGGCTGGGCCACAGGGTCCCAGCATTGGAGAGAAAGCCACTCCCCAGCAGGTTCTGAGTCATCAACCTCCAAGTTTCTGTTTAGGAACCAGAGAAGAGGTTCCCTCTCCTAGGAACTCTATCTGAAGCCAGTCCCTCAGCCAACTCTGTTAGCCAGGCTATCAGAGAAGGCTTAACGTGAACTGTGAAATCTGAGGAGACACTGGTTTCAATCTCTCCCTGCCACCCTGACAAAAGTGGCCACCAGCCAGCCTGATCACAGTGCATCAGAAGAATAAAGGAGGCAAGAAATACAATGTGACAGCTAGTGGCCACTGGCCGTGGGGCTGAAAAAGCTGGGTACATGAAAGATCTAGTGCAAGCATGTGTCCTGCATTTTCAAACCACCTCAGTGGAGTTAGGCTTCATTACAAAGGCCAGCTATTCATGTATGTTTGGACCTTTTTCCCTCCCTCACCCTGATAGCTTAGTTCACTCTTCTTCCCCCTCTACTTTTATTAAAGAACTCTGAATAGAGTTCCTCCTTCAGTCCCAGCCCTCCACCCACAATGGGCCATGTGACAATGCTAGCTCTAGGAGATTCCTTCCCAGGCACTTGGCCAGTGAACTTGGTTGCCCCCTGCTGATAGCTCTGTTTACTGCATGAGAACCATCAAACCTCCGTCTCCTTGAACCCTCCCTCCCCAAACCCCTCAAACCTGTGGCTGCAGGCAGACAGACAAAAGGAAAGAGAATGATTTTCCACATCCAAGAAACATTACTGGTTAATTTGGACCCTCTAAGACAGACTTGGGGTCTTTAATATAACTTACATTCCCATTCTTCAGTCTGAACAACTCAGCAGGGACCTCTCAATACTGGGGCTCTTATGGGATTAGTCAGGGAGAAGGCATACAAAGAAATCAGGTTCCTGGAGGCAGCATCCAGAGGCCAAGCTGAGGCTGCTCACCTCCTTCATGGCTGTGCGCAGCTGTTGCAGGGCTGCATCCCTCCGCTGGGCCTCCTCTCTCAGGGCCTGGCTTGTTCCTTCTTCTTGAGCCACTTCTTGCTCTAGGCTCTTGAATCCCATGGCAAGGCATTGAGGGAAAACACATCAGGGGTAACAAGTCTGACTGAGACCATATCATGCTGGTCTGAACTACACAGTGAAGTCTCACCCTACCCACATATTGCTGCTTAAAGATTATTTTAGAATACCCCTGACCTGTGACTTCCCACTTAAACACTCCTATAGCCCCTGACCAAGTACAAACAGAGGCCAGCTTCTCAGCAGAGAAGGCAACTTTGGCTCCTACCTACTTTTCTAGCTGTATCTCATCCCAGTATCCACTGTAGCCATGCTGAATGACTGGCCCTCATCCCTAAAGGCTCCAGCTGCAATGCCTTTGCTTGCTCCTCTTCTCCTTTAAGCTGTTCTGCTCTGTCAGTCACTCCAGGAGTTCCCCAAGGCCCATGTAAGCCTTCAATCTGTGTATCAGACCCAATTCTCCTAATCTTACCCTACTACTCATATCTCCCCTTACAGCTCATGGAAACATCTGCTTAATATTCTAGCTGGCTGTGTCATTATTCCTCTGTCCACTAAAATGTAACTTTCTTGAGGGCAGGCAGTGCCATTCAGATGAGTTCAATGACCATTAGCTATGACAGGCACTGAGGACACTGAATAGAACACCAAACAGTCCCTGTCTTCGAGGAGTTAATGCTCAAGTGCCCCTGACAACACTGTTAACTGCTTTTGACAGATGTGGAAAGGGGTAGGTCAGCACACTCACAGGTACCTAATCTGCAGTGAGTCATGTGTATTGTGTGTGTGTGTGTGTGTGTGTGTGTGTGTGTGGATGGTCAGGGTCAGCTAGAGGGAAGTATTTATGTTTTCTAACTTTTGCTTCTCTCATTCTATTCATTACTGCCTTCTCCCAATTTGGAAATTGTCTTGAACACCTAAGTATAAAATTTTTTTTTTAATTTTCCCATTTTGTATTAATAAAAAATGTGTAATTTCTGGCTTGGCGCCTGTGGCTCAAAGAGCTAAGGCGCCAGCCACATACACCTGAGCTGGCGGGTTCGAATCCAGCCTGGGCCCGCCAAACAACAATGACGGTTGCAACCAAAAACTGGCTGGGCGTTGTGTGGCTGGCAGGCACCTTGGCAGGCAGAGCCAGGAGACTTGCTCGAGCCCAGGAATTGGAGTTTGCTGTGAGGTGTGACGCCACAGCACTCTATCCAGGGTGACAGCTTGAGGTTCTGTCTCAAAAAAAAAAAAGAAAGAAAGAAAATGTATAATTTCTAAGAATACCTCACGATCATGAAATACCCAAGGTGGGGCGGCACCTGTGGCTCAGTGAGTAGGGGGTCAGCCCCATATATCGAGGGTGGTGGGTTCAAACCTGGTCCTGGCCAAACTGCAACAACAACAAAAAAATAGCTGGGCGTTGTGGCGAGCACCTACAGTCTCAGCTACTTGGAAGGCTGAGGCAAGAGAATCACCTAAGCCCAAGAGCTGGAGGTTGCTGTGAGCTGTGAAGTCACAGCACTCTACCGAGGGCGACAAAATGAGACTCTTGAAAAAAAAAAAAAAGGAAATACCCAAGGTGATCATGATGGATCCATCTAATTCCAGAAAATTCCTTTTTTTTTTTTCGAGACAGAGCCTCAAGCTGTCACCCTGGATTGTTGCTTGGCGGGCCGGGCTGGATTCGATTTGATATACAAAATTTCACAAAGTGGCTGCCAAAGTCTTACTACTGTTATTGAGTGAATTTAGTATGGTAGGTGGTTGGAAAAAGCAATTCCCAGAAAATAGGATGCTGAACAGAAAACTTTTTTTTTTTTTTTTTGAGACAGAGCCTCAAGCTGTCACCCTGGGTAGAGTGCTGTGGCATCACAGCTCACAGCAACCTCCAATTCCTGGGCTCAAACAAGTCTCTTGCCTCCGCCTCCCAAGTATCCTGGGGCTGGATTCGAACCCGCCAGCTCAGGTGTATGTGGCTGGCGCCTTAGCCAGTTGAGCCACAGGTGCCGAGCCTAATTCCAGAAAATTCACCTGACTTTTCTTTTCTTTTTTTGAGACAGAGTCTCACCATGTCACCCTTGGTAGAGTGCCGTGGCTTCAGCTCACAGCAACCTCAAACTCTTGGGCTTACGCGATTCTCTTGCCTCAGCCTCCCAAGTACCTGGGACTACAGGCACCTGCCACAATGCCTGACTATTGTTTGGTTTTAATTATCACTGTTGTTTGGCAGGCTTGGCCTGGGCTCAAAACCGCCACCTTCGGTGTATGTGGCTGGCGCCCTAGCTGCCGAGCTACAGGAGCCGAGCCTCACCTGACTTTTTAATTGGCCTAAGTAGTCGCATCATAGGTCAATGTACCATTTAAAATGTTAGGCTTTTTCAACCTTTGTGGAAACTTACAGGAGGAAACCTACTTTGTGATTCATTACAAAGTCTACAAAAAACCTGGGATTTTTTTTTTGAGACCGAGTCTTAAGCTGTTGCCCTAGGTAGAGTCCTGTGACATCACATCTCACAGCAACCTCCAACTCCTGGGCTCAAGTGAGTCTCCTGCCTCCACTTCCCAAGTAGCTGGGACTATAGGCGCCCGCCACAACACACAGCTAGGCTATTTTTTGGTTGCAGCCATCACTGTTGTTTGGCAGGCCCAGGCTGGATTCGAACTTAGCTCAAGTGTATGTGGCTGGTTCTTAAGAGCCACAGGCGCTGAGCCAAAACCTGGGATTTTTATTTTTTTATTTTTTTTGAGACAGAGCCTCAAATTATTGCCCTGGGTAGAGTGCCGTGGCGTCACAGCTCATAGCAACTTCAAACTCCTGGGCTTAAGTGATTCTCTTGCCTCAGCTTCCTGAGTAGTTGAGACTACAGGTGCCTGTCACAATGCCCAGCTATTTTTTTTTTGGTTGTGGTTGTCATTGTTTGGTAGGCCCAGGCCAGATATGAACCCGCCAGCTCTGGTGTATGTGGCTGGCACCTTAGCTGCTTGAGCTACAGGTGCCACCCAAACCTGGGATTTTTTATTATTTTTTTTTTTTTTTGCAGTTTTTGGCCGGGGCTGGGTTTGAACTGGCCACCTCCGGCATATGGGGTGGCGCCTTAGTCTGTTGAGCCATAAGTGCTGTCCCAAAACCTGGGATTTTTAAATGGATACATATAAAATGCTTACTAGGGTTGACTATTTCCTTAGAAAAAGGAAAAAAGAGGTAAACTAAATAGATACGGCCCAGCCAAGATAATGGTAAAGGCAGGACTGCAGTCTTCAGGTGTTTTGGTGTGAAAACTTTTAGAGAACAAAAAGCACCAAGTGAATCTGCTTTACCCAGGATTTCTTGGAGAACCCAAGGACACTCCCACGTGGGCCCAAAATAGAAACCAGGAGTCATCTTTGATACTTCCCTATTCTTCAACATCTACATCCTGTCAGTCACTGATTCCTCTCAATTTTACCTCCTAAAGTCACTTAAGCCTGTCCCCTCAAATCTCCCTCCTGTGCTGCCTTATTCCAGGTTCCCTCATCATCTCTCACTAGAATTTCTGCAACAGTTCTGTTCTTTCCTCTCTACAAGCTGCCAATCTTCTTCCACATCCCAATTAAACACTATAACAGGCTGGGCACCCATAGCTAAGTGGTTAGGGTGCTGGCCACATACACCAAGGCTGGTGGGTTCGAACCTGGCCTGGATCTGCTAAACAATGACAACTACAACAAAAAAATAGCCAGGTGTTGTGGCAGGCGCCTGTAGTCCCCGTTACTTGGGAGACTGAGTTAAGAGAATTTCTTAAGCCCAAGAGTTTGAGGTTGCTGTGAGCTGTGCTGCCATGGGATGACATAGTGAGACTCTGTCTCAAAACAAACAAACAAATACATACATAAATAAATAAATAATAAAAGCTAACTTAGTTAGACAAGGCCCTCTCATAACCTGGTACGTCCAGGTCTCTATTCACCACTTTGACCCAACTACTTCAACAATATCAAATTGCATCTCCATGTTCAAACATACTGCTTCATGCCTATATGTTCCAAATCATGCTGTTCTTCCTACTTAGAATTCTATAACCATCATGCCCGGCTCCTCTTATTTGCCTGACGAACTCCTCATCTTTCAAAACTGAGGATTCGGCCTGGCGCCTGTGGCTTAACGGGCTAAGGTGCCAGCCACGTACACCTGAGCTGGTGGGTTTGAATCCGGCCCCAAACTGCCAAACAACAATGAGGCTGCAACTAAAAAATGGCCGGGCGTTGTGGCGGGTGCCTGTAGTCCCAGCTACTTGGGAGGCAGAGGCAGGAGACTCGCTTGAGCCTAGGAGTTGGAGGTTGCTGTGAGCTGTGATGCCATAGCACTCTATCCAGGGTGACAGCTTGAGGCTCTGCCTCAAAAAAAAAAAAAAAAACCTGAGGAGTCTCCAAAAATCTTTCCTTGATCTCTCCTGCTCCTACTGACACTTCTGTGCTCCTCCAGGGTAATGTGGGCATTGCTCTCACTTTACTGTGTGAAACTCCCATATTTGTATCCTCCTAAAAAGGCTCAAAAGCACTGACTGGGTCTCATTCTTCTTGCATCCCTAACGCCAAGCAAACTGCATGACAGAGAACAAAATGAGATGTTAGCTTAATTCTAGAGGCTCCATCATTAAGTCTTACCCATCATGTCCCAAGAATTCCTTCTCACCTGTACTTGTGAGTGCAATTGATCCATCTTCTGCTGTTGCTTCTCCACAATCTGAAAGGCAAAGTTATCAAGAAAGGCTGCAAGTGTGCTGATGGTGGGGTCAAAGGGCATAAGAGCCACATTAGGATCTGTGGTCTGGCTATTATCCCCACTGGCTATAGCTCATTAATAGTGAGACCAGGCTGAACACTTGTTCGCTCTACCTACAGAAATATAACCCAGATTCCCAAACTTGGCCGACTAGCTTCACACTTCTGTGCTCTAATCACAATAGTGTAAACCCTTGACTGCGACTGGGGAAAGGGGACATCTGCCCTAATGACTGTAGGCTAGTGAATCAACTTTATATATAAACAGTGTATATTCTGGGTCTTTGAGAATGGACATGGCTAAAAATTCAGTTTAACAAAGATTGCCATTTTCAGGGCTGTAATGGTGGTGGTGGTGTTTTTTTTTTTTTTTTTGAGACAGAGTCTTACTTTGTCACTCTGGGTAGAGTGCCATGGTATCACAGCTCATAGCAACCTCAAACTCTTGGGCTCAAGCAATCCTTTTGCATCAGCCTCCTGAGTAGCTATAGACATTCCCTACAATGCCCAGCTATTTTTTTTAGAAAAGGAGTCTCACTCTTGCTCAGGCTGGTCTTGATGTCCTGAGCTCAAGCAATCCACTCACCTTGGCCTCCCAGAGTGCTAGGATTACAGGAGTGAGCCACCATGCCCAGCAGTTGTTATTTATAGGTCTGGTCACACTGTCTACACAAGGAGAGACCCTGAATACATCTCACTTCCTTTAAAACTGAAGGTATTTGTTGAATCATTTCTTTTTTCTTCTCTGGAGCCAAGTTCTATTTTTCCCAGGCTGGGCTCAAACTAGAAGTCCTTCCACCTCAGCCTCCCAAGTAGTTGGGACTACAAGCGACCCCTATAGCCTGGTCTTCCCTTTTATGAACCTGTGATCAGTTTCATCATGAAGCCCCTGGCTCCTTCTTCTCTGCTGAGTTAACTGAGATACTAGGCCACCCTACTGGTTAGAACTCTGCCCAAGGCAAGAGCCATGAATAAAGTGCACCGCATTTTAGTGTCCCATTGTGGGACTAGTCCCATCTAGTCCAGATGTTCAGAGGCACATGTCCCTCCCCTTACTTCTGCCTGTATTCTAGATGAATACCTGTTATAAAGATGAGGATTGGCTCGGCACCTGTAGCTCAGCAGCTAGAGCACCAGCCACATACACCAGGGCTGGCGGGTTCAAACCCAGCCCAGGCCTGCCAAATAACAATGGCAACTACAACAAAAAAATAGCCGGGGGGAGTGCCTGTGGCACTGGCCCCATACACCAAGTGTGGCGGGTTCAGATCCAGCCCCGGCCCAACTGCAACAACAACAAAAAATAGCCAGGCATTGTGGCAGGTGCCTGTAGTACCAGCTACTCAGGAGGCTGAGACAAGAGACTTGCCTGGGCCCAGGAATTGGAGGTTGCTGTGAGCTGTGTGATGCCATGGCACGCTACTGAGGGTGATAGGGTAACACTCTGTCTCTACAAAAAAAAAAATTGCCGGGCGCCTGTAGTCCCAGCTACTTGGGAGGCTGAGGCAAGATAATCACTTAAGCACAAGAATTAGAAGTTGCTATAAGCCGTGAAGCCATGGCACTCTACTGAGGATGACATGGTGAGACTTTGTCTCATAAAAAAATGAATATCTAAATGTAAACTTATTATGCAGGGACATCTCAGAAAATAAAGAAAAGCTCTCTACCTAGCAAATCCTAGGTAGTCCAAGGCCAGGAATTCATGGTTCCTTCCCAATCTTCTCTTTCCTCCCACCCTACCCTCCATTACAGCCTAGACACCCTGAGTCACCTTCCGGAGAGAATCACATTCCTTCTGCCAAGACTCCGTTTCCATTTTTGGACCTTCTCTACTGGTGTCCTCCAAAGACTGCTTATCTTGCAGGCTGAAAGACAGTGGACTCTTCAAGAACTTTAAAGTCAGAGAGATGTGGCTTTGAAGGATTCTGCTACTTATTGTGTTTCGGACAAGACACTTAAGCCCCATTAAATGGTAGCTGGGGATAGTATCTTAGGTCTGCTGTAATGTAAAGGGTGCCACACAGAAGCCGCTCAGTGTATGTTAGTTTTCTTCCCTAGGGACTAGAGTCTATACAATGTGACTCCAATTCTCTACTTGCCCCAGGCTCTTATATATTTTGATACTTAGAAATAAACATTTTGGGCTTGGCGCCTATGGCTCAAGCGGCTAAGGCGCCAGCTACATACACGTGAGCCCAGGCCCGCCAAACAACAATGACAGCTGCAACCAAAAAAATAGCTGGGCATTGTGGTGGGCGCCTGTAGTCCCAGGTACTTGGGAGGTGGAGGCAAGAGAATCGCTTGAGCCCAGGAGTTGGAGGTTGCTGTGAGCTATGATGGCATGGCACTCTACCCAGGGTAACAGCTTGAGGCTCTGTCTCAAAAAAAAAACAAAAAACATTTTGGGTGGTACATGTGGCTCAGTGAGTAGGACACCGGCCCCATATACTGAGGGTGGCGGGTTTGAACCCAGCCCCGGCCAAACTACAACAAAAAATAGCTGAGCATTGTGGTGGGCGCCAGCTACTCAGGAGGCTGAGGCAAGAGAATCACCTAAGCCCAAGAGCTGGAGGTTGCTATGAACTGTGATGCCATGATACTCTACCAAGGGTGACAAAGTGAGACTCTGTCTCAAAAAAAAAATAAAAAAATAAACATTTACCACATGTACTTATTTATTTTTTTGAGACAAAAAAATACTATTCTCACCCTTGATAGCGTGCCATGGTGTCATAGCTCACAGCTACCTCAAACACCTGGGCTTAAGCAATTCTCTTGCCTTAGCTTTCCAGCTAGCTGGGACCACAGGCACCTGCCACAATGCCTGGCTATTTTTAGAGATGAGCCCAGGCTGGCTCAGGCTGGTCTTGAACTCGTGGGCTGAGGCGATCTACCCACCTCAGCCTCCCAGAGTGTTAAGATTACAGGAGTGAGCCACTGCGCCCGGCCTATTTATCATATGTACTTAGATTATAAAAGTCATACATGTACATTTTAGAAATTCTGGAAAATACAAGAGCTAACTCATCTCCTATCCCCACTTCTGACTCCAACCATGAGTGCCCATAATCTCTTATAGCATGGCACTCTGCTGAATAAACAATGGGAGCACCATGGTTAAAGAAGGGATGAGACATCCAATCTACCCTATTAGATTGGGGCGGCGCCTGTGGCTCATTGAGTAGGGTACCGGCCCCATATACCGAAGGTGATGGGTTTAAACCCAGCCTCCGCCGAACTGCAAAACAGAAAAATAGCCGGGTGTTGTGGTGGGCGCCTGTAGTCCCAGCTACTCGGGAGGCTGAGGCAAGAGAATTGCCTAAGCCCAGGTGTTGGGGGTTGCTGTGAGTTGTGTGATGCCATGGCACTCAACCAAAGGCGATAAAGTGAGACTCTGTCTCTACAAAAAAAAAAAGAAGCTGTTGAAGAATAGCTATTATTTTCAGAAACTGCTATTAATATGGAAGAGGCTCCCAAGACACTCTGATAGCATCCTGTTTTGTTCTCAGAACACGTCATGGCAAAAGGGAGGAATCCCAGGGGCTGAAGACAAACAGATGCTTCTGGTAACCTTTAGTTTTATAAAGTTCAAAATATGATAATTCTAAGTCCTCAGCACCAGTATCCACTTTTGAAAATATACGGATACTTCACTTTTTTTTTTTTGGAGACAGGGCCTCAAGCTGTTGCCCTGGGTAGAATGCTGTGGCATCACAGCTCACAGCAACCTCCTACTCCTGGGCTCAAGTCATTTTCCTGCCTCCGCCTCCCAAGTAGCTGGGACTACAGGCGCCCGCCACAATGCCCGGCTATTTTTTGGTTGCAGCTGTCATTGTTGTTTGGCAGGCCCAGGCTGGATTCGAACCCGCCAGCTCAGGTGTATGTGACTGGCGCCTTAGCCACTTGAGCCACAGGCGCCAAGGAGATACCTGACTTCTGTTTGTTTTTTTTTGAGACAGAGCCTCAAGCTGTCACCCTGGATAGAGTGTTGTGGCATCACAGCTCACAGCAACCTCCAATTCCTGGGCTTAAGAGAGTCTCTTGCCTCCGCCTCCCAAGTAGCTGGGACTACAGGCGCCTGTCACAATGCCCAGCCATTTTTTGGTTGCAGCTGTCATTGTTGTTTGGCGGGCCCAGGCTGGATTCGAACCCGCCAGCTCAGGTGTACGTGGCTGGCGCCTTAGCCCGTTGAGCCACAGGCGCTGAGCCATCGCTTCTGTTTTTCTTTTTTTTAGATACAGAGTCTCACTTTGTCACCCTTGGTAGAGTGCTGTGGCGTCACAGCTCACAACAACCTCCAGCTCTTGGGCATAGGCGATTCTCTTGCCTCAGACTCCTGGGTAGCTGGGACTACAGGTGCCTGCCACAATGACTGGCTATTTTTTGGTTGTTGCAGTTTGGCTGGGGCGGGTTTGAACCTGCCGCCCTCGGTATATGGGGCCAGTGCCCTACCCACTGAGCAACAGGTGCCACCCAGATACCTCAGTTCTTAATTTATAAAATGCTTTCCTTCATTAACACATACACACTCAAGAACTATCATGTGTCAGTAACTGGGCTGGATCCTTCCAAAGGATACAATGATAAGCCTTCACTGCATCTCAAAGATACATTCTCTGCCTATAAGCAGTTTTCTTTTTATTCATAGTCCAAAGAACAGGAAGCTCAGAGAAGTAAAATTATTTGCTCAAATCACCCAGTCACAGATAAGTGAGTTGGGTAGCTAGGACCTGAAACTAGCTTTCCACCCCTTCTCTCAGTCCCATACGGGTATTTACATATGTTTAGTGGATGAGAAGTCTGCTTCTCTCTGTTTCATGCTTTCCAGTTGAACCTCTTTCTCTCTGCAGATTGCCCGGGTCTCCTCCAGCAAACTCTCCAGCTCAGTCACTTTCTCCTGCAGCTCTATGCTCTTCAACTCGGAATCCTTAAGCTGAGAGACAGGATCCCATACTTAGGTCAATAACCCAAGGAAGACTTTAGTTACCTCAAAAAATTTCTAGTCTAGTTGCAAATTTGACATGTGAATCTGGATATGACAGCTTTGGAATTCTCCTTTCAAGAAGTCACAGGGTAACTTCAAACAGCAGGTACTGAGAAAGTTCCCCTACTTGGCTCCTCCCTGACTACCCCAGGTATGTCCAGACATTGTTGCTACCTGCTGGCTCTGCTTCTGATGATCTTCCAGAGTGGGCAGGTCAGTCAGGTATCGCTCCAAGGTCTCAATACGCTGCTGCTTCTCCCGGTTCTGCTCTGATTCCTTCTGGCATTTCTTTTTCAAATTATTTATATGTTTATCACGACCCTTGACCTAGGGAAAGAAATGTTAAGAGTCTGTCTCCATTCACTCCTCTAGAATCTCAAATGTCACTTTTTTTTCCTTGTTTTTTTTTTGAGACAGAGCCTCAAGCTGTCAGCCTGGATAGAGTGCCGTGGCATCATAACTCACAGCAACCTCCAATTCCTGGGCTCAAGCGAGTCTCCTGCCTCCGCCTCCCAAGTCGCTGGGACTATAGGTGCCTGCCACAACGCCCGGCCATTTTTTTTTTTTTTTTGGTTGCAACAGTCATTGTTGTTTGACAGGCCCGGGCTGAATTCGAACCCGCCAGCTCAGGTGTACGTGGTTGGCGCCTTTCCCTGTTGAGCCACAGGCACCGAGCCTTTTTCCTTGTTTTGAGACAGAGTCTCAAGCTGTCACTCTGCAGAGAGTGCCACAGTGTCACAGCTCACAGCAACCTCAAACTCTTGGGCTTAAGTGATTCTCTTGCCTCAGCCACCCAAGTAATTGGGACTATAGGTGCCTGCCACAATGCCTGGCTATTTTGTTTTGTTGCAGTTGTCATTGTTATTTAGCAGGGTTGGGCCTCAGTATATATGGCCAGCACCCTATCCACTGAGCTACGGATACTGCCCAAATGTTAGTTTTTTTGAAGTGAACATTGTTTCTACCCACGGGGCTGTGAATGTTGTTGTACTGCAATGAAGGAAGGAAGAAAATCAAAAGTAAGAAAAATTAGCTGGGTGTGGTAGTGTATACCTGTAGTAGCAGATACTTAGGAGGCTGAGGGGGGAGGATTACTTGAGCCTAGGAGCTCAAGGCTATAGAGAGCTATATACTCAGGTCTGGATGAGGAAGTGAGACCCTGTCTCTAGACAAACAAACAAGGAAAAAAATCCCCCCAAACCAAAAGATGAAAGTGAACAGAATGACTTGGAGCAGAGGAGTTATAATTCACGGTGGGAATTTCAGATAACATATGACGATGTGCCCCTCGTAACTCCTAACAGCCTATAAACTTGAAGTACCAGGTAGCTATGGAGGCAGGTATGAGCCACAGACCTGACGAACAGGGAAATTCATTGGAAGTCCATATCCAAGTTAGTCAGATACCATCCTCACTCTGGGCTTCTCTAACAGGAGACTACAGATTTATTCTCTGGAGAAATTAAATGAGAGAGATTCTAGACTCAGGGATACTAGTCATAGCAGAGATACATGGTGAGAAGTATTGGGTTGAAAACAAATGTAAGTGGTTTGGTGCCTGTGGCTCAGCGGGCTAAGGCGCCAGCCACATACACCTGAGCTGGCGGTTCAAATCCAGCCCGGGCCCGCCAAACAACAATGAGGGCTGCAATCAAAAAATGGCCGGGCATTGTGGCGGGCACCTGTAGTCCCAGCTACTTGGGAGGCGGAGGCAGGAGACTCGCTTGAGCCCAGGAATTGGAGGTTGCTGTGAGCTGTGGATGCCACGGCACTCTATCCAGGGTGACGGCTT